>BOSO01008191.1:19342-34616 GCA_018403395.1 Gorsachius goisagi | reverse complement strand
TCTGTCCTGGTGACCCCCACCCTTGAGATATTTGTAGGTGTTGATGAGGTCCCCTCTCAGCCTTCTCTTCTCCAGGCTGAACAAGCCCAGCTCCCTCAGCCTTTCCTCATAGAGGAGATGCTCCAGTCCCTTAATCCATCCTTTTTGCTCTCCTCTGGACTCTCTCCAGGAGTTCCTCATCTTTCTTGAACTGGGGAACCCAGAACTGGACACAGTACTTTGACGGTGGGCAGTGGCGATGCGCTCTCTTTTTAACCAAAATACCAAACTTCTCCTTCCCTTGGGGCATGGCTCGAGTGGGGTTGCTGCTGGTGGTAAATGGCTGTAGTTTCCCCTTTGCCAGGTCTCCACCAGCACAGCTCCTCCTCTCTGGGGAAAAGCAGAAAGCAAAACCCGACCCCGGTGCCGACCCCACCTGAGATAAACAGAGCAAAGAGTGTCTGCGCATTTGGTCCTAAAATCTCCTTCCTTTTTGATATGCCAGTGCCTGTGTGAAATCTCAGCTTTAATGCCCCAGAAATGGAAACACCCAGAGGTTATGGAGCACAGCTGGCTTGCAAGCCTGGCCACTGCCTTCCCTACGTTGGCTGAGATGGCTGGGTCCCTCACTAGGATTTGGGAATATGGTCCTACATGGCAAAGGAACTCTTGTTCCTGGGTGCTAATGCCTCCAAACTGCCTAAAACACTCAGAAATGTGTGTCTGCTGTTGAGCTGAAGGAGTCAACTTGTTGGCAGATAGAGCTGGTGGATGCTAGCTCATGTCTTCATCAACACAGGCATCTGGGCAAGGCGTGCAGTCAAACAGAACACCTTTGTTGGTTGGTGTTTTGCTTTGTCACCACCTGCCCTTCCCTTTCTGGTGGCACTTGCGGTACATGGACGCCAATCCTCTTCCAGGTCCTATAGGGCCAAATAAACCAATTTTATTTGTTCTGGTTTAGCTGATCAAGCAACCTTATCTCATGGGGTTTGTCTCCTAGGGCCACCTTGTGTGTTTGAACATGCACTGGGTGAGCATGAGCAGAGTGTGGTGGGGATCATCTGGCCCAAACCAGCCTCTGGGAAGGGGGATTAGGCTGTGCTGTGTGCGGAGGCTGCTTGAACGCTGCTCCGGGCTCGCTGGTGCCATGCGGCTGCTCTGCAGAGCTCATATTTGCTGTTGACATGAGTGGTCAGGCTCAACTCCACTTGGTCGAGACCATCTTTAAGTTATCTCTAGAGCATTTGCTTGGGAAAAGCTGCTTTTTCTTCTGCGTCACCAGGTCAGAGCTATTTGGGCTTTCTGATGTTATCTATTCCCAGTTAGTTTACCTTTGTTATGGCCTCAGGGATGTCGCTGGGGGAAGCAGAGCAGATTTCTAAATCTGGCTGCTGTCCTATGAGGCTGATGTTGGGAAAGGCCACCTTGGTTTTGTAGTACTCCTTTGGATTTGCCGCTTTCACAGTAAAATGACAAGAAGCCTTTGTTTCCAACAAGGGGCTTTGGTTGTGCTGATGAAGCATGCAGATGGTCTTGGATGAAAAGGAGATGAGAAAAGACCGGGGAGAGGAGGGTCCTTCAGGGTGGCAGATCAGGGACCAGCCAGGGCTGGGCATGCGTGAGGTGTGCACGCTAGACATCCATTTGGAAACTTAATCCTTTAATTTCCCCTCATCAAGCGGGTCAAAATAACAATAATAATAAAAATAAAAGGTTTTCTCATGGTGATGTGAGCTGTAATTCAGGGCAACCTTTGTCATTTAACATTCTCTCCTGCATAAAGTTACTGTCTCTTGTTCCAGGAGAAGCTGTATTTGAGAGCGGTAATAAGCTGCCCTGGCAGGACTACAAAGGGCTTCGGAGGAGCAGGTACGCGGAGGATGAGGTAAGTGTTGTCGTTTGGGTGAAATAGGTGTGGAAAGTGCACTCTGCACACCTTAGTCTTCAAAGCCAGCAATAATTACTGCATTTGAGACTGTATCAGCAGTCGGGGCTGCGATTCAAGTCAGGCAGGAACACTTTGAGTAGCGCTTTTGTTCTCCAGACATCCAAGCTCCCCACCAGCGCGCCCCGTCGCAAGCGAGGAACGCAACTGGAAGTGTTGTGGCTTTGAGTTGGCGATGGTTTTGTGTGTAACCCTGTCTTTGATGCATTCATTCACGGTGCCCTGTGAATCCATGAATATGAGTAGACTGTAATTGCTTTTAATCGCAAAACCATGAAAAGAGAAAATGAGAAACGGGGTGGGTGGCAGCAAGACAGATCTTGCACGGCGCTGGTAGCCGAGAGGTCTGTCTGTGCGGTGGCTCCTGGCAAGTCTCAGCTCTCCAGGAGTGCTGCTCTTGGTCTCAGCTCCCTTCCTTCTGCCTCCACAGTCGCTGCAGAGGCTTGGCATTGAACTGATGTTGTGGGCGAGGTGTCCTTCAGATGATGGGTGCTTTTTTCTGTAAGCTTGTGCGAAATACAGCGTCCTTCTGTGTGGAGCCAACAGCTCTCCATAGGGATTCGCAATAGATCTCAATGAATGAGGTCAGTACGTGCTCATTTTAGAGAAGAGAAACAAATGGGTGAAGCGACCTGTCCCGGGTCACCAGCAAGCTGGTGGCAAAGTTAAGGAAAATGTTTTGATGCGCTGAGTTGGAGCTACCCAGCTCCATTGCCCCCACGGGCTGCTCTTTAATAACTAAATCATAGCTTTCCTACACAGTCGCATGTAAACGTACTTCCCCTTGGTGCCTTCACTGAGGATGCTGGGGTGGGTGGTCATGGTAAACATCTAGAGAGCACAGCTTTGGAAGTGATGGGGTTGGGGGGGGGTTGGTAGGGGAAGCTCATCTCTAGGCTTGGGGATGCTCCCTGGGCCTTCAGGATGGGATGCAGCCATCTCCCTGGAGCATCCATCCCCACTGCCAGGGATGGATTCCCAAAAGGGTTGTGGTTTCCCTTGGGTTTCAGCCATTAGCATCGCTGCTCTTGCCCTCATCCCCATCTGAGCAGCAGCCTGAGGCTGACTGCTCAGAGACAGCCCAAGAGCTGCAGCCTGGCTGTCGCCGATCTGGAGAATGTCCCTTTTTGTAAATTGTTGGGTCACTTTCCCTGCTGGGAACAGCAGAGCACACAAAGGCGGTGTCAGACGCTCCATCAGCCGCCGTCGCCAGTTTTATCTTGGCGCATAATAGCAACGAAGGGAAACGGTCTAATCTCTCCCGCGAAGGCACTTCATGAAACTTTTCTCCCTAAAGAGCTCTTGTGCCCTGGAACAATAAATGCCATGGATGTGCTGCCAGCCTGGGGTTGCTAATAGTATTCGAACCCGTGGGCATTTCTTTCCCAGGGCTGGTGGGGTCCCGGCACCTCTTTGGCCGTTGCCCACACAGGCTGGCGGCGGCCGGCCGGTCCCGGCGACGGCAGGTCTGCTGACACGAGGGAGGGCTGTGGGTACCGCGGGGTCTGATGCTTCAGCCACGCGATGACGTCTGGGCCGGCGCGTCCCGCTGCACAATGCGCCAGTATGGGCAAGCGCAGGAGGAATGCGGCCCCCGGGGCCGCCGTGTCACCGAAGGCAAGCGGGGTCTCGCTGGAAATGTCAGGCAAACGAAACACAGCAGAGCTTGTCTGGCGGACAATAAGGGATGTGTTGTCGCAGGATGAATGAGCTGATCTAGTGGATGTCAAATGTTTACTCTGCGCTTCCACAGAGCGGTCAGATGAGGACCGATGCACCCGTTCCTCCTCTGAGCGGTGAAGACCGCTGTAGGAGCGTCAGGATGGGTCTGGTGGGATGGGCTGTGCTGAACCTGGGTATTTTTTTTCCTTTCCCACCTCTGTGGCCAAAACCAGATCTTGCACAGAGCCCATAGCACTAGCAGGAATGAGGAATGTCATTTTAGCCGGTGCTGTGGGGTTCCAGGGGTTCTATTATTCTATTCAACTTGTCTCTCAGGCTTCGTTTAACCAGTGCAAGCACCGGTCACTAATTCTGCTGTACATCTTAATGCCTTTCAAAGCATCAGAGGTCCCCTAGTCCTGGCTAGGATGGAGGGTTGGGTGGTGACGGTTGGAGAGGCATCCATGCTGTCTGCATGGAGTAGTTCCCAAATTCCTTACGGATACGAGCTGCTCTTGTAACCCTGCAGCCAGGGTATGTGATGAAACCATTGCAGCAGCCCGGGTGGTGTTTTGAGGTGGATCTCCAAGTGGTACAGAGGCATCATTAACACACTCTAAATATGTAATCCCATGCACAGTGGAGTCCATGGGTTTTTTCTGTTTAACTTCATCAGGCTCTGCACCACATGGATAAAAACCCAACTGGTGGTTTACTTCAGTGTACAGTAAGAATAAAGAATAATCTCCCCAGCCCCTGAGCTACAGGAGTGAGAAGATGAAGGACTTAATCATCACCTCCGTGCCACTGGTGGGAAATGGGGATCAGCTCTCCATGGACACCATTACACACCTCTGATGTTTGTCTGGAGCTGCTTGACTGTGTGTGTTGCCCATAGAGGGGTGCATCCAGGGCCGGGCATGCTGCCGGCACGATCTCTGGTAGCACATATGAAATGAGCGTGCCAGTCCCATGTGGACCATGGGATATGGGCACATGGTGTTCACCATCCACAGGGGCTGCAGTGGTGGGATGCAGGGACATAGTCCTTTGGTGGGGCAGCTTGGGTAGGGAAAAGGAGTTGTGTGAAGCTATTGGGGCAAATAAGACAGTTGGGTGAGACCAGAGCCCTGCATCTCTGCTGGGGGGCCAACACCAGGAGCTCGGTGGCCTGTTGCGCTTGTGCAAGGTTTGCGGCCTTGAGAGTGTGATTTGTGCATTGTGGCTGCTCCTCTTGCCAATGCTACGATGCCATTTATTAGAGAGGACTTCACAGGCTTTTCATACATGTTTGAGTTTAATTTACAACTTGGGGAAAGACAGACAAGGTGACAAAGTGGGCTGAAATATGAAATTACTTTAATTGTAGAGGAGGATGGTTTACAGGCTTCAGAATCCAAGTAATTTATTTTAATGATCTCCTCTGCCCTCAATGCATAATTACCATTCACTTTTAGAACTGGTTTCAGTAGAGGTATGCAGTGAAAGCTGGTTGGACCTGTTCAGATGGCAAAACTTCTGGCAACTAGTAATCTGAGATGAAAAACAAATTAAAAACAAAATATATTGTAATGTCAGAAACACTTCTCGTTTAAGACACTGTTTTTTCCTTAGTTTCCTAGAGACAGCTGTGGTCCATCTAAAAGCAGCAATCCGAGGCACGTGGCGTGCCTGGTTGAGTTCATTTCCAACCCCAAGCAGTAAAATACTTGGAAAATCTCTAGGAGTTAACACAGGGGCCAATGGGTAATACATCCCTTGGGGAGAGGAGATGGAAATGTTTTCTTTCTCTGCAGTTCATTACATTGGTGGGTTGGATGTTTGGAGTGATAGTGGAAAAAAGTGGACTTCAAGAGAATATCTGCTTTTGACCGGTCCTACTTGAAACCAGGTGGAGACTTTCAGCCCCTGGGGAAGAGGGGCTGCTCATGAGCAGCTCCAAGCTGCTTTTGTGGCATTTCAGGTCCCACAGTGCAAAAAATACCTGTGGATCTTGAAGTCCCTTATTGAGTGATGGGGCATGTGAACCTCTGGGTGCTTCCTGAGTCTCCTGATGTAGCTGCTGTGGCAGTTCCTATGGGCATGGCCTGGCATGGGTGGCTGCTGGAGGTGTGATGAGGCTTGATCTAGCTTCACTTTGAAGGAGGTTGTCTTGTCATTACCTGGCTTGGCTTAGCTCTGCCTTCATCTCTGCTTCTCCAGTGTCCAAGAGCTTTCAAGCTGAGCTTGGCCTGGCTTATTTGGAAGAAAAATGCTGATGCCTTCAGAAATCAAAGTGCAATGCTGGGCTCTTCTTCTGGTGGGGTGGTAAATGGGAACGAATTGGGCATAACCTGAAGAAGATGGAAAGCAATGATGGGCCGGGGCTGGTGGGGCTCATGCCAGGGAGCAGGCTCTGCAGCCAGGCTGATGTGCCTTCCTGCGGGGAAAGAGCGCGAAAATACCTTTTTTTTTTTATAAGGATCATTAAGTTCCTTGGATCGGACAGTTGTGGCACAGAGCTTTCCAAGTGCAGTCTTCTGCAAGTGTTTCTTGATTATTTTTCAGGTTACTTTTTTTGAAACCACAAGGATGGGCTGTGGACCAAGTGATCACAGGAGTCCTTAAAGTCTCCATTAGCTCTCTCTGTGTAAAGTGGTCACAAATATGTGGCAAAATGGGACAAAATCCAAGGGCACCTGGACCCTCCATCTGCCTGCTGGAATAGGCCAGCTGGGATTTCATGTGGCCCTGGCTGAAGTCATGCAGCAGCCGAGATGGGGGTTTCGGGAGTGCTGTGGGACTTGAGACCCTAAAATCCACCTGCCTGCTGACTTCTCGGACCATGTTGGCATTGGGTCTGGGCTGGACCAATTTGCCACCGGGGTCTGGGTTGGACCGAAGTGCAGGTGAACTGCACGTGTCCAAGGGGACAGCAGCTTGTCCCAATGCTGGCAGCAGCTTGCTGGTATGGAAAGCCAAGGATTTAAAAGCTAACATTTCCCAGTGTTGGCACTTAGCTGGAATCTTTGAGCTTGATTTGTTACCTAAATGACTGACTGCTGGACTTGAGCTGCAGCAGGTAGAGCACTGGAGCTGGTGCAGCTCTGTGCGTTCACAGACCCTGGCGATCTGGCCTTTAAGACTTATGAGCAACAAGAAATAGTAAATTAATTTTCCTGAGTAGCTCTGTCGTCTTGGCCAGATTAGCCTCCAGAATGAAGTGCTCCTGGCCTGAAGGAGAAGTGTGACATTCCTCCCCAAAACGAAATATCACAGGTCCATCGTGCACCCGCCCCAGTGCTCGGACACAACCTCTCTGGCCCGGTTCCCACACCACCTCCAATGTCTCTGCTTTAAAAACACACTTGAAAAACCCTGTCTTTAAAAAGAATGCGAAGGATGCAACATTCAGGTCTTAAAATTGGGAAAGACTAGAATAAAGCTGCTTTTGTAAACTTATTTCAGCCTTGTGCAATATCCTGCCTGTTTTTTTTCTCTCTTGCTGCTAGACACAAGTGGAAGAAGCGATGGAAGAAGAGGCCATGTGGCCTTTTTATGCCCTTTTGTGCTTGGCAGCATAGTGCTGCCGGCAGCTGGGACATGCGATGAGGGGGCGCTTCTGGTAGACTCTGCGTCTCCGCTCTCTGGTGCGTGTAGCCATGGGAATGGTGTATTTATGTGCTGATGGATGTGGGGGAAGAAATGCTCAGAGATGCAGATGGTGCCTCATGGCTGTTGTGCATCTGCCCTGAGATAGCTGGAGGATCGAGGTTGGAAAGCACGTGGGGCAATTATTTGGGAGTGAAAATGGAGAGGGATGACTGGGCTTGGGTGATGCCCAACATGAGCTCAGATACCTCCACCAAGGGACAGGGTGCTTGGGACCTGGTCTTTGCTTGGCTGCTCACAGTGGGCTGCCTTTGCTAATCCCTGCTCCTGGGAAGCCTCCTGAGCCCTGCTTTGCACCTTGGCCCTCTGTGCCCACCATCGGTCATGTTCAGTGTGTAGGTGCTCAATTCTCATCAGCAGTGTCCCTTCTTCCTTGCTCTTCTCTCTGGTGTAACTGGTCCTTGGTGCAAACCAGCCTGGGTGAGGGGTTTCCAGGACAAGGCTCTCTTGTGTGTGTTTTTTGCCCAAAGTGGTTTTGTAGTGGTCCCTTTGAGGGTCATGAGCAAGGAAAGCACTGCGGGGTGGTTCAGACTGGCTCTTCTCTTTGTTTCCATCAGCTCCTACTTTTTCAGGAGAACACCTTTTGTTTTGTTTTAGCATTCAGAGATTGGTTTTTTTCCACTTTTCTTTTGACCTGCAGTTTCCAGACAATTCAGGCTTAGGAAGCGGGGATCGAATTGCTTTCTTCATCTTCTGATTTTTTTTTATACGAGGATGTGTGAACTACAAGAAGGATCTTGTTCAGACCCTCATTTTCTGATTTATGTCCGAGCCAACAGAGCAAGGCTTGGAACTGTGATGCTGCTGGGGGGGAAAAAAAAAAGTGGTGGGAAGGTTGTGGGATTGGTGGTGCTGCTCAGCAAACAGAAAGAGGAAAAGGAGAGTGATTTCTCATTCTGTTTCCTAACTCCAAACATGACCCAAAGTTTTTATAAACTTTCTGCTCAGGTTTCAGGAAACTGCAAATGAAACTGCATTCCTCTGTGTGTTGGGTTTTTTCTCTTTCTTTTTGAGATGTAATAAAACATCATCACCTACAAGTCTGCGGCCTTTAAAAGTATTCTCTGGAGGGCAGGCGAGGAGTGGAAGCAGATTGACTGACGGCTGGAAGAAAGCCTCTTTATTATCTCTGGGATTATAATTTCACTCTATTTTGGGCGCTGGAGCAATGGGAGTTTGGTCATCTCTGTTCTTGCTGGCTTTTCGCGTGTGCTCCAGATACGGTGTTGGGGTGTCCGCTCCCCTCCAGCGCTCCGTCTGTAGAGGAAAAGTCATGGGCTGAGGAAGCTGAACTTCTCATCACCTAGGAAATACAGCATTTTTTCTAAAATAGCGTCCTTGAAGGCTTCAAACATAACTAGTGAGAAAAAGACAACACGTTAAATAAGAATATAAAAATAGGCCAACTGGGGATGGAGCAGCCATGGCAGGACATGGTCACAGCATCGTGTGGCTGCAGGGGAGGGTCTGTCCTCCACCAATTCCCTTAACTCCTTAAACTGCTTTTGGTGTCCAAAGCCTACAAATCATTGAACGGTTTGGGTTGGAAGGGACCATAGAGATAATCTTGTTCCAACCCCCCCTGGCCTTTCCACCAGCCCAGGTGGCTCAAAGCCTCGTCCAACCTGGCCTTGAACACTTCCAGGGATGGGGCATCCACAGCTTCCCTGGAAAACCTGTTCCCATGCCTCGCCACCCTCACAGAGAAGAATTTCTTCTTTCTATGCAATCTAAATCAGTTTAAAGCCATTACCCCTTTAGTTAGTGCTCACCGGTAGCACTAACCTGATTTTTCTTTCCTTCTTAATGTTGATTGCATAGCTTGAAGGCAAAAAAAAGGCAGGTAAAACTAGAAGAGCAAAAATTAGAAAAAAAAAAAAAAATACTTGAAAGTTCATCAATATTCGTGGGGGCTTGTGGGGATGCAGTGGGGCTCTGGCTGGAGCAACAGTGGGGCTGGGAACAGAAAGGGTAAAGACCAGATTTCATCTGAATGCTGGTGTTGTTTTTGACCCGGGCATAAAGTAGAGGTTGGACCCGTTCAGGCACTCTTGTTCCTTCAAGTGGTGCTCCTCTTGGAGCAAAACTGCCTTCAGGATGCCAGGGTTCTTCTGTGCAGAGGCACAGATGGAGAAGGACTTGGAGCAAAGCTGAAGAAAAGAGCCACAGTAATAAGTTAGCATGGGAGATTTCACCCCGGAGTTTCACTGATCATGTCAAAACTTGGGCAACTGGGCAAAAAGAGGCAACAAGAGCTGGTCAGCGGGATGCTAAGAGTAGTATCAGAAGCTGATGTGGTGGGGCGATGTCATGGGCCTTCCCTGCGGTTCCTAGGTGGGGAAAAGGGATGGGGGATGCAAGGCAGGGACGGGGCTGGTTTGATGGGATGTAGTCCCTAGCCTGCTCACTGGGAAGTCAAGGAGCCTGCTTGCTTTCTTTTGGAGGTGATTCCTGGGCTTTTCCCTGTGCTCGTGTCAGGACTGCTCCAGGAGATGGGGAGAGAGGTGTGTGGGTTGGGCGTGATCCAGCACGGCCACCTTTCCTCAGCGCACGCGTGCTCCTTAGCAAATCCATCTGGGCTAGTAAATGCCTGGTGTAGAGAATTCTTGGAAGCCAAATTGCTCTTAATAATTAATCTTTAGGGTCCACTACAAGAGTAATACAGTACATGTGATACCCTACAGCGTATGTGTGTACAGAAAACACCTTGATGTTGTGTACGCTTGGCGCGTTGTGCCATATGCCTACTGGGTGTTGTGGCGCTGACCATGAGTGAGTGCAGACCTCAGTGGCGTGTCCTTTTTGCCTCATTGCCACCCCATTAACGCATTAATGGCAGCTCCTCGCCCCGCCGTCCCTCCCCTGTGGAAATGGGGGAAGTGCTCTCAGAGGAGATGAAGTCGGGAGGGACCCAGCAGAGGTTATCCAGGCCCCACGTAATGGAGAGCAGTCCCTAAAGGCAGCTACTGCCCACCACCAGAGACCCAAAATGGTTCAGCGAAGGCAGTCCGAGATGCTTGGTTAATTAGAGAAGACCTGTTACTGGCAGACACAGGGCATATTTATTTTTAAAGTCTGTTACTGACAGCGAGAACATGCCTCTGGCGAGAGATCTGAGGCTCTGGCTATGTAATCCAGTTGAAAAAGGGATTTACTTTTTTTCAAAACAAAACCAAACCCCCATGTCCCACCTTCTCCCTGCCAAGGAATGGGCACGATCAATGAGGCAGGGAGCTGGAAGGGGTGAGGGCTGTTGTTTACGCAAAGTTTCCACCTCCTTCCTTCCTTCCTACCAACTCCCCATGACCCAGACCTGCCTGGTGAGGAAAACTGCTCCCCAGCCTTGCCAATTCTGGGATAAATAGGTCATCCAAAATATGCAAAAGCCAGTTCCAAGTCTTCTGAGGTCTTTCCGACTGCTGGAAGTCTTTGGATGTATAAAGCCCATAATAATTGTGTTACTTCCAACGTGGTTTTTGAAGCTCTGGGTCCTCCAGGAGTAGGGTTGTTCCCAGGGGTCCAGGGGTAGTGATGTGGCAGACGAGAAAGCAGAACACCATTTCTAGCTTTATTTCACTCATTTGCTTGTTCTGGCCTTTTCTGTGGTGATGGCAGCTGTAGTCTGCAACATTACAAAACGAGCATTTTATCCCCCCCCCGTGAATGGGGGCTGCAATTGCTTGATTAAAATAGAGAAGACTCCAGCCAAGGATGTCTTCATTTAAACCTCAGCGTTGCCATTAACCTTGTGAAGTGGCGCTGCCAAATTTTGCTGGGTGATTGAGGATGATCTAGGAGGGTTTCCTTGAGGAAACTCTCCAGCATCCTGCAGTCCCTGGCAGGGATTTATCAGGTTTGCTCTGACCATGCAAGGCACCCCTAGAAATAAGGGGCGAGTAAATGTGCTACAGAGCTGTTCAAAATCTCTCTTTTCTGCCCATGTTCACACATTCCTACTTTCTCCCTTCTCCCAGTTTGATTTTGCTAAAGATCCTGAAATCTAGTGATTGGGGGGTTTAAATTCCTTTTTTTTTCTCAGAAATTTTCCTTCAAATGCTAACAAGCTGGGTTTCTTGCTTCTGAAGTGATGCTAGCATCTGATGAATTGGCGGTCGCCGTAAGCCTTGGGCGGGATGAATCAGTGCTCTTCACTTGCTCCAACTTAATTGAAAATTGAATCATTGCTTTTTAGTGTTAAAAGCAGGTTTTGAGTTGCTTCGTGCACTACCCTGATATTGTAACTGTGCATCCTGTAGCGTGTAAGTATGAGCCAAATCAAGAGAAAACGATACCTAGGGCAGTACTTCTTTGGGTTCTCTGTTCCCACCGCTGTCTTTGACAAACGTCTACTCTTGGTGAACATTCAACCCATTTGCTGGGTGGTCTGTACTCCTCTAAGTCCCTTGGGATGATAAATAGGATTTATCACGGGTCAGACCCAGATCGTGCCATGGTTTGAATCATGGGAAAGCTTGAAAACCTTTGCAAGTGCCTCTACAAGTTGTTGGCCCTGCAGCAATGATGTCTGCATCCCCTGTGCTGGGGTAACGTCACCCACGTTATAGGGACTCTAGCGGTGGCCTTGATGGAGTCTTTAATCTACCCACCACTGAAATAACGGGTACTTATGCCATGGCAGGAGCCGGTAACATCTGTGCCTTGGAGAGCTTATGCTGGGGTAGCCCTTTGCTGCAAAAATAGAATCAAGTCTATAGGCACTCTTGTCTATTTTTCAGAATATTCTTTTTTAAAAAAAAAATGTGGAAATGTCCTTGTGCACGGGTGCGACGTCTCTTGCCTCCTGCTCTCGCGGGCTGTTTTCTAGCAGCGCGAGCCAGGCAGATGCCAAGGTTTTGCACAAAAACAAGCGTTGCGCAGCAGAGGCCACCGGGCCGGGGGGGGAGCGAAAAGTGGGAAATAAAGGAAGCGAATGTCGTTAGGGAGCGCCGAGTCGGTTATCAACAACTTCCTGGCATTGTTAGTCCTCGCTCCCTTCGCCGGCCCACGGGCTGGCGCGTGTCCAGCCATCGTCAGCAGGTATTTCCCTCCTGCCCACAGCTTCATCCATCAGCATCCTCCACCAGGTCCATCCTGCTGTGCTCTGAGGAAGCATTAAAAAATCATAATGTGAGCTATGGGGTGACCCGTGGGGTTGAGAGCACCTCTGCACCTGCAAATCCCAGGGCTGGTTGCTTAAAGTGTCCTTACTTTGGGGCGACTGCTTGAACAAATGTCTTGTTATTTGGTGATAAACTGTGAAAAAGAAACCAAACTGCTGCTTGAGGATCCACAACTGAGATACCATGTTTAAAAAAGCGATGCAAGGCAGTAAGCTTCTCCATTTCCTATTTTAATATACAAAAAAACCCCTTAAATTTGTAAAATGACAATAATTTGCTGAGAACACATACATCTGCAAATTTTTCTCCATTTTATTTTCTGAGCTCTCCCTTTTTCCCAAACGTTGTTTAGAAACAGTGGCTTGTTTGAGGAAGAGGTTTTAAACCTCTCTTCGGTCCTACTTGTACAACGAAGTCACCCGTGTAAGATAAATAGTCGCTGATCTCTTGTTAGTGAAGTACACGCTCTCCTTCACGCTCGACTTGAATGGAAATGCAAAATGCTCTGCCATCTGCTCCCAGCAAGCAGCCGGAGCGAAGGGCGCAGCCTCGGGCTTCTCCATCCCAGCCCAAAAGCTGCGGCCGAAGCGATGGGCATGGGCACAGTCCTCAATATGAAGGGTTGGGGTTTTTTTAAAAAAAAAAAAAAAAAATGCTTGCCGACTCATCATAAATACAAGTTGCAACTTGGTGCAGAGATGAGGTTTCACACCCAAGATGCCCTGAAGAGGGTTGTGTGCCCAACGAATGCTGTTGGTTATCTTGCCATGGCATAAAAACTGCAGCCGGAGGGAAGGGGTTCCATCTGTACAGAGCAACCAAGCTATGCTTCCTTCAGGAATGATTCCTTTCAGGGGAAAAAAAAAAAAAAGGGATATGCTTTGTGTATGGCACATGAGTTGGTCCATGTGAGATTTTTAAGCTGTTCCACAGCTGACGTGACAAATACCCCAAAGCCTGTATTTGGTCCTTTTAAGTTTCCAGCCACAGCGCGTAATTATCGCACATTACGCTCTGTTTATTTAAAGAAGGAAAAATACTGTGGCAATCAGATTTTGTGCCAAGTTACAGGGGGAAAATGCTTTTTTCAAGAAGTAAATATGCGTGCAGGCAGCTGGTGCACGTGAGATCCTGGAAACAAAAGCGAGTCGCCCTGCTGCCGGCTGCGCAGTCCCAGGAGGAGCCCGCACGGCTCCCCTCGTACTTGTCTCGGGGAAAATGATGCAAAGACATTTAATTGCATGGAAAGCCAGAGTGTTGGGCAGGCAGCTGAAGTTCTCAGAGGAGAAAGGCTCAGCTCTCAAGGCCAGGGTCCCTGGATGTGGGATTCGGGGCGACGCGGAGTTTTCCCGTTGGTGCAGGGCTGGGTACCACTGATGCTTCAGCGCTGCAGGGTCTGCCTGTCCCCCCAGCCAGGCTAAACTTTCTCTAATTCAGCCCTTTCCATCACTCTTTATTTCAGCAGTCCTGACTCTTTCTGCCTGCAAATGTGCCTTTTGCTTTCACATCCCATAAATATTGTACAATTGGGTTTTATCTGCCCAGTATCTGGGCTTGTGGGAGGGAAGCGATGCTTGGGGCAGTGCCTGCGCCATGTAGGAGAGGGCAGCTGGGGCAGGGCTGTGATGCTGCTGGGTCCCAGGAGCTCAGCTCTGATCCACCTCCCCGGGGATAACCCCTGGGTGAGTGCTGGTGGATGAATTAACCAGCCACAGCACCCCAGGTTGTCTTCTCCTTGTTGCCCATCACCTGCGCTTTCAGGAGGTTTGGGGTTGTTTTTCACCGGGTGACTCTTGGAAAAGGTCACGTGAGAACGCAACTCCAAATTAGAAAGTGAAAAACTTGTCGTTTTACTGGTTTTCAGGTTTAAAATGTGACCTGTGGGTAACTCTGAACCCAGAGGCCAATCTGCTGTTCCCTGAAGTCTTCGCTTTCTTTTCAAGAGTTTGCTCTGTAGGAACAGTGTGATTCCGGGGGGGCTGACTGTCCATCTCTAAACGCAGCACACGATAGCACGCATGACCCCAGCTGGGAAAACTGGTCCATGTTTTGGTCCTGGTTCCCTCTGTGTGAGGAGGATGGAGGACCAGGAGCACCCCAGCCCCCCCGCCAGGGATGGCCGTTCCCCGTCACGGGGCTGACGTACCGGCCCGTAGCAGCTAACCCTGCATGGATGCTGCTTTGGCGTGGACTGGAGGAAAGCTGAATTCAGACTGAAAAGCTGTTGAGGAAATGGGTCTAAAACCTGGAGGAGGAGGTGAAACAGGAGGCGTGGGGCAGAGCTTTGTTCCTGCAGGGGCCATTTCTGGCTCCTTCGCCGCAGCGCTGGGCTAGCGGCAACTTGGCACGGGTACTGGTTGGAGGGGGAGCGATGCTGCGGCACAATAGCCTGCAGAATAGGAATTTTGGGGTTTGTTGTGAAAAATGCCAAGGTTCAGACATTTGCTTCCATGCTGCTGGAGGCCACCCAGGGTAATTTTTTTTTTTTAGTTTTGCCAAAGCAATGGACCATGCCAAATAGCCGCTCAGCCCAACACACAGTTGAAAGCTGTGGCTCTCTTACGCTGGGCATGGCCCTGGGCAAGTGTGTTACTGCTCACCAGCCCTGCAGGCCAGGGTGCTCCCCAAAAACTCCATCCCAGGCATTGAAGAAGTTGTCCGCAGCAGGGTTTTAAAACTAGCATAAGGGGTTTTAAAAATAATTAGACAAACAAATCAAGCAGTCTTTCTTGTATGGAGCAAGGATGTGCAAAAGCTACAGCATCCGGGGTAAACAGCTTCACCATTTAATCTGCACCCTGGAAAAAATCCCTCTGCAGCCTCTGGCTTCAGGCCATGGCTCGTGGAGGAATTGCCAGCAGAGTTACAGCAGCAAAAATACATGCGCTATCTGGAAAAGATGCTTAAATCAAAC
>BOSO01008191.1:0-10888 GCA_018403395.1 Gorsachius goisagi | reverse complement strand
GATGGCAGGGTTAGGTTAAAGGTTGGACTCGATGATCTGAAAGGGCTTTTCCAATCTCAACGATTCTATGATTCTATGATGGCTTATCAAGTTAACTTAATATTTTCTGATGCCCCTGATGATTACTGTACCCCAGGCGTAACCAGTGTTCAGGGTGACCTGAGTGTGTGTTGCATTTTTAAACTGAAGCTCCAAGAAGTGTTTTGGGGGGCAGTTAGCGTTCGGCTGCGTGGGATGGATGGGACAAGCGGCGTGGAAGCAGCCCTGGTCCCTGATCCGAACACTTGGATGCTTGCAAGTGCTCAGGCACGTGCTTTGAAATTAATTTTCCGCGATTCCATGTGGCTTTGAAATTCACTCTCCATAAATGTTCCTGCTGGTAAAACCTGATCCTGAGAAGGTCACTGGGGGCTGTGAGCGGAGCAAGGGGGAATTTGCTTTAAAATCCAGACTGATAGCAAAGAAATGCTATTGCCTAGGCTCACCTGTAACCACCTTATGTAGGTACTGGCTGTATATCCAGGTTCTGTTCAGAGCCAAAGCACTTTGGGTTTTCTCCTCTTTGCTGTCACCAGGTATTGACTCAGGTGTGACCTGGATGCGCAGGACTCTAACGCTGAGCCCTGGGTCCAACTCATGCATGTGAAATCTGGAATACATAGAATTAATAGGGAAAAAAAAAAAAAAAAGAACCAGCTTGGTACTCACCTGTTAATTTGGTTTTTTACACCATGAAAAATAATTTTAGAAGGCCTGTGTAATATATGAGCCAGGGTTTATTGGCTGGCAGTTGTACAGAGATATTTCAATACCATAGCTGGCAAAAAATAAAGAAGTGCCATTACTGGAAGTAAGAGAGCAGGACGGGGAAGGTATTGAACCAGGGGAGTGCAGGCAACAGGCAGGTTTCTGAGCCATCCATCCCCCACCCGTGCAAGGGCTATGTTCTCCCCTTCCCTGCTGCAAGCTTTGTAGGTAGCTGTGGCCACCACCGAAAGAAGGGCTCGGGCTGCTGCTTGGATCTGGCTCTGGGATAAGTCTGAATATTGAGAAAATAAAGCATTTCTCAATGACCTGTGCCATCTAGTGGCAAAGCAGAGCTGGAGCCAGAGGAGCAGCGGGGTTTGTGTGCCGGGAGCATCGTGGTGCCATGGACGCCCACCACGCTGGTGGGGGCCCGTTTCTGCGAATGGTGCTGTTGGTGGGTCCCCTCTGCAAAAAGCCTCACAGCCGGTGTCGGATGCAGCTCTTTGGGCTTTGCATCATGTGTGTGCACTCCATCGATCTACGTTTCTGTCTCTGTTGAGTCTCAGTGCTGTGCTTTGAGTGGCTCGAAGAGAAGAGGTGGGAGCGTGTGCCAAGATGCGGTGATGGCTGCCTGCTCCATGTCTCACTGGTGACATGGGCCACAACCCTGTTTCCAACAGGGACAAAGAGCTGCCCTGCCCTAAATGCCCGTGCCCACTGTGCGACAATTCATGCTCACCCTTGCAGCATCCCAGGGCCTCTCAGATCTGCTTTGGACATGTGCTGAGATAGGAGAGGCATCATTTGAAAAGGTTTTTAAATAATCACTCTGTATTACAGCCCAGAATCCATGTATACCTGCCCTCATCACCACGAGGATTTCTCTAGCCGGCTCTCCCGGGCTGCAGCTTGGCATGGAGGGAAGGTTGCGTTGATGTGGACTTTGCAGCTGATGGCAAAGAAGAGTCCCTGGCACCAGGCAGGTCTCTGAAGCTGTAGGCTTGAGGTGGGCACCCTCGAGGTGGGCATCACCAACGGTGTGAGCACGTCCCAGCATGGGCGCAGAAGTCCCAAGAGTTTTGACGACAACTTTTCAGCTCAGCTTTGCTTGGAAGTACTGCGGGTGGTCCAGCATCTGTTGGATGATCGTTCAGTTTTGAGATAAAATTTCCACTTTAAAACAGAAGCTTAGGTGTGCCCTTTCTGGCAATGGTGGCTCAGTGCTGCGTGATGGGGACAGCAGAAGAAATGACCCCACACTCTTCTCCCCGTGCTTTTTTCAAGGGAGTTTCCCCAACCTGTCTGACCGCAGGAGTGGGAGCGGGGCTCCTGGGTTGACAGCAGTCTGAAGTGAAGATGGTGGCCAAAGATTTGCAGTTTAACCCTTTCCCCGGTGTCCTCTTTGATACGATATTGTATCTTTTGGATACGGAGTGGTTGAGCTTGTTTTTTGGTGGCAGCTGAGCAGCTAAGGTACCTAGCCAGCCACGGACTGCCTTGAAAACTGAAACACAAGTTGCACGTAAACTAAAACAGGTTGATGAGTCTGCCACCCAAAAAAGAACCTGAAACAAACCATCCCATTAAACTACGTATTTACACTGCTATTTCTAAACTAATGCTCTCTGCTATTTACTGAGCCTAAACCACAATATTTTACCAAGTGCTCCAGGATCCAAGATGCATTTTTGCAACTCCAAGTCAGTGGAAACTTAGTAGTTTATTTTTCCCTTTGGAAAGTAACCAGTTCCTATTTTTATCCTGGTTAAAGCCCACAGCGTCACCCATCCGACTCCTGCAAGCAAACATTTCTTCCACCCTTTGCACCAAACCTGCCAAGCTTCCCCAAAAATCAAACAGGGAATCGGTACTTTGTGACCCCAATTCATTACTCCGAAATAGAAATGGAAAATGCCATGGCAGGAATAGACACATCCGTCAGTAAAGAAAACCAGACAAACTATTAAAGTAGATTTAATCTCGGGGTGCTGGATATAAACTAATCTTTCTTAGAGGTCTGGATGAACGAGGCAGGATTATCCCGTGTCTGACTGCTCCGTTGTTTTATACCTTCCTCCGAAGCATCTGGCACTGGCTACTCTCGGAGACAGGATGCTGGACCAGCTAGACCATGGCTTTCACCCCGCATGGCAATTTTGGTACTTGTATAAACAGGCCCAGACTGTAAAATATATTGAAAAACATTTTTACAGGAACTGGTTTCTGTCCTCCATCCTCAAAGGATTCCTTCAAGCCCATCAGCAGTTTTTCTTCACAGTTTCCTACCAGACCTGCTGGTGGTGGCTCCATCACATGGCCAAGCTCCGTGGGAGATGAGCCATGTACCTCTCTTCTGGCCGCAAAGCCGTTGCTCCCAAGTGGGCATGGCAAGTGCTGAGCTCCTGGTCCTGCTGATGCTATTGGAGAACCTGGTCTGGTGGTGTTGATTCCAGGATCCCATCTTTATGGGTTTTTTGTTGTCCAAAAGTTACAGTTCTTCACTAAATGCTTCACGTCATCTTTCTCCACTTGCTATCATTTTCTCCAGTGCTCCGTGGGACTTCTCTGATAAGGCAAGGATGGAAAATCAACCAACATTGAATCATTATCAAGCTACAATTTCTTGTGGATTTGGTTTTAAAGCTTAGCGCATCGTTCAGTCGTTCTTTTCCACGGCTTACTAGGCTTGCCTACACAAACTGAGCTGGTTGGGGCTCCAGCCCTGGTGCCTGCAGGGACCTCTCCAGCATTTGCCACCACCAGAAGTCCTCCCTTGCTACTGTGAAAATTTGGGGCAAAACGACGGGGGTTTTTCCACCCAAGCAAGATCTGGCAAAGACCCAACATCTTGCTCGTTTCAAGCCCACTGAAATAGCCCTTGAACACAGAAAGGGCTTCACTGCCTAAATATTCCAGCTTTTAGCTAAATATCCATATTATTCTCATCGGCCAGGCCCAGCGCCGGATCTACAGTGTCTCTTTTCAGAGGTTGGTCTTGTGAAATGGAAGGCACTGCCTGCCTTGTCCGCAGGTCGTTGATGAAACAGCCAAGATCATGGGGAGATGCAGCAGCAGCACGGCACAGGAGCGTGCTCCGGCCGTGCACCTTTGGGTGCTTGGCTGAAGAAATGCATTTTCTCCTGATGCTCTGTGAACCAGCATCACCTCCAGCGTATTTGAAAGCTCCCCCCCACCCCCGCCTTTTTACTGTTTTTAAAAAATGGAGCGAGGAACGTGGTATGGAGGTTAATTAAAGTTATTGGAAAGAAAGATTTCCAGCCAAAGAGTCGTGCTCTAATCACAGTCCCTACTGATTAGGCTGATGTGAGCCCCACACTTGGCCCTGCAACCACTAATTAGCGATAATGCGAGTGGATCCAGGTTATTATTTCTTTGTCAGGAAACAGCCCTGCCCTAACTGCACGTCGGTGGGCTCTCCCGTGCTGGACACGATGGCGTGCTGGCCCCAGCTGCCTTTGTGGGTGGTAGGAAAGCTTTCAGCACAACCTCCCTGCTCTTAACTTCTGATTACGGGCAGCAACGATGTTTTGCTTTAAAGGATAAAGGTTCAGCAACACACACAAGCTCTAGTAATTGCTTTTTCCCAAGTATGTACGTGGTTGAAGAGCACCTGTCCCTTTGATTTTGGCATCCAACATCCCAATCCAGCACCAACCACCATGGCTGCTCAGCTGAGGTCCATATTCACTCCTTGATGTTGCTTTCCCTCAAGGGACACGGAGGAATGGGGCGAAAGCAGCTCCCCACAGCCCCCTTGGGCATCAGTACATCCACTATGAGCCCCCCTATCCCACAGCCCAACACAGCTCATGAGCAGGTGGAAAAAAAATATTGGGGTTTTCCTTTAAGCCCTTTATCCCAAGGAAGCGGGCAATTTGGGACTATATGTGTCTGTAGAGTCTCCCCTGGTGACTTTTGAACCTATGGCTGATTTAAAACAAATTTGCTGGAGAGGCTGGGTCTGGAGGCTCGTGGGGTTTCTAGATGTGGATTGAAAGTAGATGTTGGGGCCACCTCCAAGCCCTGCAGAAGGAAATCCCACCCCATACCGAGGGGTGCCCAGGGCCGAGGGGGAAGGCATAGGAAGCCGCACTCCATCAGTGCCACCGATCATGGAAAAACGTGTTCCAGCCTGCCCCTAGATTTCTGTGCTGTAAATATTGTGAATGCAGGAACGGCAAAGAGAGAGCACGATAAAGCGACTGATTCTTTGACTTTGAGCTGAATAATACTTATTAAAGGAAATGGAGCAATCGTGCCGCAAGTGCGTTAAATCACCGGTACGTGTGTGGGAAGGAGATGGGACGCGGGCTGCTGCTGGGAGCTGCCTTCTCCCCACCCACTCCTCTGGGTACCACCTCAGCATGGGGAAACAGCATCTCCCCTAACACACAGCCTGGGCTTTACACGCGGTGTCAAAGCTTGCCTGCAAAAAATATTATTTAAAGTATTTGCTTGTGTTTTCTCACCCTAATCTCCCTGCTCCTGTGCAACTGGGGATGAAGCCCATTCCTTCGTGTAGGAAACCTTTCTGCTGCCCTTCGAGCCAGCCTTGTACAGCAGCCCGTGTTCCATGCTACAGCATGGGGATCCTGCGTTTTCATCCTGCTACGCTCAGCAACCTTCAGATTTCAGCCACGACACGTCCCTTCTGCAAATCAAAGGCCTTGAAAAAAGCTTCACATAGCGGAATTTGGACGTTTCAATGTTTTGTATTTGAGTTTTCAAGTATGGACAAGCTGGCATCATTTCACCATCCACAATGCGCTGGGAAGAGGCACCGTTGGTCGTTAATGGGTGATGAGGAGCAAATCCTGTCTTTTTTTCCTGCGGAGCTGTAGATGGGGTCGCAGCACAAGCCGTGCCAACCTCATGGAAACACAAGAAGCTGTCGAACTTAAAAGCCAAACCAAGTAACAGCAGGAAGGCCCCAGCCAACCTGCAAATTCTCATTTTTTGCTACCTCAACAGCCTTTCCACATGGCAGGTGAGCAGCGAAAACCACTCTGTCCCCTGCGGCTCTCCTGGCATGGGGTGTGTGGCTCCACGCGGGCTGGAGGAGCCAATCCTTGGCCGTGCAGGTCCATCAGCCAGGCTGTCGGGGATCTTGGTAATGGGTGATGGCAGGGGCTGCGATTGCTCCCAGTTTGCAGCCAAGGGGAAAAAGGAGCATGAAGTTTATTTCAGGCTCGGTGCTGCCAGGGAGCCTCCAGATACGGGTTATAAGGGGAAATATTGAGGCGGTGCAGCTGGAAGGTGTGAGCCAGGGACGCGTCGAAGCACTCCTGAGCACTCTCGGAGCCAAGTCCAAGGGGTTCAAAGCCTCACGGAGCCCCATAAGCCAAGATCTAGCCAAAAGCTTGTTTGCTTAATGGGCCCTTCTAGCTCAAACAAAAAAAACCATGAAACCAGTGGCCAAAACCCACCTGAGCTGGGGGGCTCTGCTGCGCCCGCAGCCATCCTGGATGCTCCCTGGGTTTAGGGAGCAGGGGCAGTTGCCAAACACGTACCTCTTTCATTATACGAATTTCATGGAAAGCAGCGCCGAGCCTGCTGACTTGCCTTCAGGAGGTGCCTCCGTACCACCTGAAATGTCGATGCGGCCTGTGGTTTCTCCTCGGTAGAGCTCTGTGCTGCTGGGCTGCACTGAGCACGCGGGGATTTTACCGAGCCGTTCTCGATGTCGTGCTATCAACCATTGTGGGGGACGGAGGGGGGGCTGTGTGCGAGCAGTGGGCTCAGGAGCGCTCGTGTGCTCTTTGTCCCGTAGCTTCTTGGGTGAGAAAAGATATTTCAGTAAACAGCAGCAAAGTCCTTGGTGGTCCTCAGACTCATCATGGCTGTGGCACCTTTGGGGAGCTCTGTGGTGGCCAGGATGAGGACCTGGCCCTTGGGCTGTGCTCTGTGTCCACTCCTGCTCTGCACACACCCCTGTGCTTGGAAAATGGGCGTGCTCTACGTTCATATCTCTGGAGTTAAACCGCGCTTTGCTTCACTCTCCTCTTACACAGAATTCATCTAGATGTCCTCCTGACTCGTTCACACTAAACAGCAGGGAAGTTCATGATTGAAGAGGGGATTTAGGATGAGAGGAAACGGCCTCAAGTTGCACCAGGGGAGGTTTAGGTTGGACACACGGAAAAATTTCTTCACCAAAAGGGCTGTCAAGCACTGGAAGGAGCTGCCCAGGGAAGGGATTGAATCCCCATCCCTGGATGTATTTAAAAGATAGGTAGATGTGGTGCTTGGGGATATGGTTTGGTGGTAGACTTGGCTATGTTAGGTTAATGGTTGGACTCGATCTTAGAGGTCCTTTCCAACCCAAACAATTCTGTGATTCTGTCTTGGTGACATCGCTCCAAAACCTACGGGAGGTCACCAACAACAAAAAAGGGGCTCTCTGAGGACGCCCTTTCCACATACACCAGTGTGGGTGGATGTAAGACCCTTCTGCTCTTCTGTGGTAGGAATTCCATCCCTTTCTATTCCCTTTCGCTTACAGCAGATTTAACTGCTCTGTGCCTGAGTTTGCCTCTCCTGGACTCTACTGGAAGGTAAATAAATACCTGCATCTTAACAGTGGGAGCGCAGTATTAAGCAAATCTCTATCTACATGGAAATATTACCTTAAGTAACCTGTAGGGGTGATAAATTTAGAAGTGGAGACGTGAAGAGCAAAGTGGAGCCGTGGGGCACTGCCCGGCGTGCAGGCAGGACGTTGCAGCCCTCAGCGACAAGCTTGTCCGAGGAAGAGGAGGGCTCAGGCAGGGGTGAATGATCCGTAAGCATCGTAACTGCTGCCAGCTTGGGTCTGGGGTTGGTTCTCAGATGATGGCTCCGTCACCAGAAACGCATCTGTTAGCAAGGTAGCACACGAGGCTGATGGTGTAAGTGTCCATGAGTGCTCCTGGGAATCAGAGCCTGGAAACCAGTGCCGGGCAGAGAGACCCTCCCAGCTGGTACTGGGGGGACTGGGCTGAGCAGGGACCTGTTGGAGGATTGGAAAGCAGGGGTGACTTTCCTGCTTTATTGGGTTTTTTCCCTCCATGGGTGCATTTGCATGGAAATCGCGACTCACTATAGATAGTGGTGGTGGCTGAGAGGACTCTGACAAATCTGGTTGGACATGTCCAAGGTTTTGCCGTGGTGGCCTTGAAATAACCCCCTTCAGTGCAATACCCCCACGGCCACGGAGCACCAGTGCCCTCGGGCTGAGCGTGAAACTCAACAGCAGCGAGAGATCCTGCACAAGGGGAAGTTAATATCTAAATGTGATTTTTATCTCTGCTTCCTGGGTTGCAGATAAGGTCTCTCCAGGGCATATAGAATTTGAGACTGTGGTTTCTGGAGCTATAAATGTAACACCACTGTGTTTTCATTAGGTCTGAGGACAAATACGTTGACTGAAACCTTATCTCTTACATTACCCTAATGACTTTAATGACACAAAGTCAGTAGGCTAAAAGAAGTGTACGAACGGCGACCTAGTGGTGGCAATGGGTTTTCTGCAGCTCAGATGCATCGAGCCAGGTCGTGCAATGATGCACAGCGAAGCGACAGATGTCCGAGTGCCGCGATAACACAAAGCACAAACAAACCACGCACTTCGTTTGCAGATCAGACACTTTCCAACCCAGCACAATTACGTCAGATGTTAATTACTCAAAGCACATATTATATGGAGATCCATCGTTTCAATGAACTAGTGTTGAACCCCAAGTTCCCAAGAAGCCTGGCTCATGTCATGCCTCAGGGAGAAATATTTTGAGGTTTCTAAGTGGAATCCTGTAGCTGCTCCTCTCCTGGGGCTCTGCATGGGGCAGGGCTCATGGTCACAAGGACATGTTGGGTGGCTCCAGTCGCATCCCACCATAGGAGCTTGTCCAACCATAAGGGTTGTCTAAGCCCTGCAGGAGCTCGGAGCAGCCTGGGGACCCTGAGGATCCCCAGGTTTGGCACAGCCTGGATTGCAACCCTAATGCCTTGGTAGGTGCTGAGCAAGTTCACAAGATTCTCAGTCACTTCCCTTAGCAGTTGCCAGGTCCCCAAAGGACAGAGCATGTTTTTGGGGTGCCACCTTTCTGTGTTTCTTGAGAGCAAAGTGCAGGGAAATAGGATTCTACAGGAAATTTAAGAAAATGTTAGTTTTGTTCCAAATCAGAATCAAACTATTTCAAATGGTCAAAATGTCCTGACATCCATCGATTCTGGGGGTTGGCCAATCTGGCTATCGTTGCCTGAATGGTATCTTGAAGTCAAGATATTCAGAGCATTGTTATAGTAAATTATACCGAATTCAGAGGATCCTTTCTTTCCTTACTGGGTGTAGAGCTCATATTAACCCAACTTAAGAAACAGTGGTTTATTTTTAATCAGCCATGACTTAAATCTGCCCCGACCTGTGATTTGTATTGCTTTGGCCAGAATGAACTTGTGAGCATCTCTGCCTCCTGTATCAGCAGTTCTCAAGCTGTGGTCCTCCGGTGGTCCTGTGGTGGTTGTGTCACCTTCCCAGAACTGAGGGCTTACCAGAGATGGTATAGGGCAGCCTGGGATAAGTTTTGAGGGCTGGAAGCAGTCTATCTGCCCCCTAAAACTGGGGTTGCTACTGTAGGGTACTTCTGAACCAACAGGAATCGTTTCACGGACAGTTTGCTCTTGAGGTGGATTGAGATGTGAGGTGTAACAACGATATGGCCCAGTATGGTACCAGGCAGTGCTATGGACCTGCCGGAGGAGCTGAGAGACAAATCCATCCAAAGTGAGGAGCAATAAAGCGTAGGTGCGTCAGGAGAACACATACGGTGATGGCTCGGGGTTGCTCTTCTCGGTTCTGAGCAGGACTGTTGTTATTTTTTGCAAATGCTCATGGTTTGATAAGCATTATGGAAAAAAACCCCAGGTTTTTAGACATATTTAAGGACCTTCCTCCTTCCATTTTAATAATTTTCATCAATGCCTTCTGTCGGTACCTCAGCTATTCCTTCTCTGCTCAACCGTTCTTAGTAAGCATGCACAGAGAAACGTCACTGGGGTTTAGTTAGGAAAAAGCCCTGCTAATTACATTTAGGAAAAAAACAACCGTGAGAAGTGATAATTTAATCATTAGCTCGGAAAGAAAGAGTTGGGTATATCCCACACATTTCCATACAGGTGGGAAACACTTTTTTTTTTTTCCATCTGACTGGATAAACTGTTAATATAAGTGTCGCCCAGCGATTTAAACATGCCCTTAGCTGCACGAACAAAGCCTACTTCTCATTGATATAAAATACACATAAGAGGGAGGGGGATACCAGGGGATTACGCTGCAAGTCCGCCGGGTCGGAGGGAGGCGGCTGCAACAACAAAGAGCAAATTCACAGCCGGGGTCCTGCCCCGTATGAGGTCATTTTCTGTTGAAGTTGGGCTCATTAGGCCGGCCGGCTTGTTGATACACCTCGACGTGCGGGTGACAAGTGTGACTGGGTTTGCTGAATTAGGCCTGCCCACCGCGCCCGGCAAGCAGAGATTCGGCATTGTCTCTCTCTGGGAACAGGAGCGTTAATTACACAAACTGCCCGAGCCCGAATTTGCCAGCCGCGTGTCTCCGCGAGGTCATTTCTGTCCCAGAACCATCAGGTTTTGACAGCGGAGTGTTTAAACAACACGAAAGCGGTTTATGTGGGACAATAAGGGAGAGGGCCGGGTCACAAGACTTCATTAGGTAACTTCCTCCGTGTCGGAGGGGGGGGTTGGCCCCCCGACCAAACCCCCCGGCCACGGCTACCTCTGCAATCCCACACATCACTGCTGGAGCGGGGCCAGAGGAGGGCTACAAAAATGATCCGAGGGCTGGAGCCCCTCTGCTCTGAGGCCAGGCTGGGGGAGTTGGGGGTGTTCAGCCTGGAGAGGAGAAGGCTGTGGGGAGAGCTGATCACAGCCTTTCAGTACCTAAAGGGGGAAAGATGGGGAAAATCTTTTTAGTAGGACCAGCTGTGATAGGACAAGGGGTGATGGTTTTAAACTAAAACAGGGTAGGTTTAGACTGGATCCAAGGAAGAAATTCTTTACAATGAGGGTGGTGAAACACTGGAACAGGTTGCCCAGAGAGGGGGTGGAGGCCCCATCCCTGAGAACA
>BOSO01008188.1:0-35941 GCA_018403395.1 Gorsachius goisagi | reverse complement strand
TTGGGGCCAGAACTTTTAACTCAAAATACTTCGGGTTGACATTTGACGAGGTAATGTGACAATTCTTTGTGCTAAATCAATTACTGATTATCAATATAGAGCTTAGTGATGTATAATTAGTATGTAAAAGATATATTTAGCTGTAGATTATACTAGTAATAAGGGCTACACGAGCAATAGCTGTATAATTACATTTTATGAATACAGGAAACCTTTGAGAAATGCTCCGAGATTTAATTGACATTTAACAAGATAACTACAGCAAGTTAATTAGAAATTATATGCTAAAAATATGAATTAACTTTTAAATAATATTTTAGCTTGCTGCAGTATAACTACAGTAGCTCGTTATATGCCAGAGAAACACCTAAATGAAATAGTTCTTTCAATTACCATCTTTCTAATTCATTTCCCACAAACTAAAGCCTGTATTATCAGCTTCTCATTCCGAATCCTTTTTGGCATAAAGAGGCTGAGTTGATCAGCTTAGTGAAAGACTTATTTTCATGGTCCTTTCATACTTTTTAAAAAATGAGATTTCCCTTACATTTCTATCAGCATCCAGAGAAAAGATTTCAGCTCAGCTGTGCTTTCAGCTTTGAACCCCGAACAAAAATGCAAAGTACGGCACCGACAAGCATTTCGACTCCCTGCAAGGTGATACATCAGGGATTCTGACAGTGCTAATACAGCCAGAATTTGGAGAATAAAACAACTCTGAACTGGTTCTGATGTGGATGGGTGTAATCACAAAGAAAATATAATAGCAGGTTCTTAGCACAGCTGCGTTATTTTTAGATCTAGGTAGGGTATTGCGAAGATGATGGAAATCTGGCTCAAAATTAAGTTTGCTATAGATTCTCAGGGGAGCCGTAGAGCCAATGCACAGCCACAGGCCTTTTTCACCCACCTCCAGCACTCTGGATGAAGGTGATTTCCATAGCGGAGGCACCCAGCAGCCCTGAGTGATCAGAAAGACTTGTGAAAGGCAGCAAGGACTTGCAAGTTAGGCTCCAAGATGAATGTCATGAGATCTAAAGTATCTACCGCTCAGCCACTGGTATATTCAATTACGTTGCATAAGACTCTGCACATCTACACATCATTTTGGATTTGGGGGTGGTTTTTTTTCATTACTCCCCGCCCTTTGCCCATAAGTCACCTAGAGCTCAACTCATCTCCACTGGGAGTTTTGCAGCCCCTCAACTATGCGAGCCCCTGGTCTCTGGCTGCATGGAGAGGAAACAAAGTTATTCAGAGGAGCAAACAGACTGCCATTACACAGAGAAAATGGTGCAATGTCTCCTGCCTCTTGCTCAGTACGTCCCAGCAGACTCCAAGGTCTCTCTTGCAATTTTTTTTTTTGCCAGCAGGCCCTCGTTAGCATTCTGGACCAGACCCTCCAGATTATGCATACACAGAGCATACATGATTTAGTGTTCCTGCTCTTGAAAATGTCACTTACCTCAATATATCACAGGAGGAAATGGAGAAAACAAGATGATAAAGCAGTGAGGGATGGGCAAGATGACCTGATCTGCACCTGGGACTGCAGCACCACACAGTTAATGTAAATTGAGGGGTTGGTTTTACACGACGAAAGCCAGGCACAAGCAGAACACTTTGGACAAGAGATACACCAACTCTAGTCTTGGCCCAAGGCCTGACCCTACATCTGATTAGAAGTTAAGGAAAGCTTTAAAAACCAAAAAACAAAGCCAAATTGTTCCTGACCTCCCCTCTTAACCCAGAAAGGGCAGGAGAGCAGAGTGCCAGAGTTATACTCCTAGAGGGATGCATATTTTCCTGGTTCTAAACCCTGCCTAACACTCACAAAACCAGAGGAGAAGAGATAGAAGAAATAGGAAAAATGCATTAGAACAACAGAGGATTTCTGGAAGACAAGACACCCAGTAAAGCTTACCCTTGCGCTGGTTCTGCACAGCCCATGCCTTCCCTTCCGATGAAGCCACATCCCTGATGGCTTCCAATGAAGCTGGTTGCAGAATTGCTACCAAAAGAGCTTCTCCTGCCATGAGTGCTAGCCACTACCGTTAAAACAGATAAATCATAAAAAAAAGTAAAGTCATTTTAGCAGCCTCTCCTGCAGCAAACACCAAACCCTCCAGCCAACAGGAGCACAGCCCACGTCTCTGGTTTATCTGCAAACTGGACCCAGGTGAGGGCCCTCGTGCAAATCTGCTTCAGCTGTGTCTTGGGCAGGACATTGGGCATCCAGCCCTCGCTGAGGAGGAGAGGGCAGAGCACTTAGGTGAGACCTTGCTGCAGTTTTCTTAAACACCTACGGAGGATCTACCTACCGTTTCTTCCCAAAATTCTCCCTCAAGACTAATGATGGGTCCTTTCAGAACAATGGGGCTTTATCCTAAGACCTATAAGGAAGCTTTGCTAAGCTTCTCTGTGAAAAATATTTTAAAGAAGATGGAGTACATGTTTATACGGGTTCCTCTTTTTACGTTTGCTTGGTCAGTAGATTAGTCAAGATTGATTTTTCTGCATGAGAGGGAGAGGCCTAAGGTTAAAAGATAAAAGGGTAGATTCCTTTTAAAATGTAATTTAGATTTTTCTGGTATTAGCTCCAGTATCAGCACAAAATCACTTCAATTTTCCAGGAGCACCTGAGACCCATTGTACAGCTGCATGCGAGCAGCAAAGACCTCCTCTGGCGAATGGAACAGCTGAGGACCACGGTGCCTGCAGGACCTGCCCCACGCGGGGTCTCCTGCCTGGGGACCCCGAGCTTGCGCTCTCTAAACATCTGCTGAACGGGAGAGATGAGCGACAGAAGTTCTGCCGGGGAGTTTGGCTTTGGTTCATTTGTTTATTTTTGCTGTAGTCATTGCAGATTCAGAATTTAGTCTTCAGAACACATCTTTTAAAAAATCTCCCCGGTCTCCTGAGGGTGAAATCTGGGCTAAATGACCAGTTCATCACCCGTAGGTCTCGACGAGCTCGCTGATCCAGCCTAGGGAAAGATGCACCTCGAGTGACGCTGATGCCGCGTTTCCTTATCGCTCACACGGTGCTGCGAGACACGAGGGCTCTCTCCCAAGCCTTCTACAAACTGTGTGGTGCCTCCTGATCAGCTTCTGATCGTTTGAATTCCCAGAGGGATGACCTGGAGCTGCCCGGTGCTCCAGGGCTGTCATGGGAGGAAACCCCTCTGCAGCCACAGCAAGTGCTCCCCGGGGGCGATGGCACCGCTTTTGTCCCCAGCGGGAGGAGGGAGGGCCTCATCCTTCCCTGCTCAGGAAAAGGGGCAAAGCTTAGACTTACAGAGAGGATTTCAGATGATAAAGCTGCTGCTAACAATAACAAAAAATAAGGGGTGAAAGAGGCCTCTGATACGGAACTGCCATCATCGTTAGCTTTAGGGCTCGACCTTCGGTTTGAGCTCAAGTCTGAGGACTTTGTTATCCAAACTCCTCCTCGTGACTGCTCTTGCCGGAGAGCAGAAGATCAGAGTTCCTCACCTGGGGCAAACATGGGTTCGCTACCTGGAGTTTTCATTTTGTTGAAAAAAGCATCTTTGCTCGACATGTCACGGCGGGCTGGGTAGGAATGGCTGGATTATTCACCAAGAATAATTGAGCTGATACGTTTCAGCATTTTTCTTTGAATAAATTATTTGCAAATAAACATTTTCATTATTCGACCATCTCTGATGTTCCATTAGCATTCAGTGAATTATTTATTCAGCAGCTTTTCCCATCAATCACTGAATAAATTATTCGCAAATAAATTATTCTACCAGCTTTTGCTTTAAAGATGTCCCTTTGAGAACAATAGCTTCCCAGAATAGCAAACAGGCAAAGGGAGCAATTTAAAAGGCCTGATTCTCATCTTGGTTGTCTTGGTAGAAATCTGGAGGATTATCATGGAAATTCCTGGCCTTTTTCTGTATTTACACATTCCTAAGTCAGCTCAGATTGCGGACAAGAGTGCTCCTGAAGCCAGCACAGAACCCTTCGGTGCCCTCAGAACCAAGTCTCGGCCCGTATCCTGACAGGCAGTTGCATTTCCAGCTCACAAAATTGAGTTGGATTCAAGTGCCCTCTAATCAACCCCATGGCTCTGCTCCCCAGCGTGCCCGGGAAGGGCCGGGCATTGCAGCACTGCCCCCGGTACCTCCTTCTCCCTCCTCATCAGCCGGGCAGCCCCGTTACCGCACCTCCTTATGCATAATGCATTCAAATCTCGTCAGAGCACCAAGCCCCAGTGTAAGTCTTGTTTGTGTCTGGGCCAAGGAGGATGAAAGCCCGTTAGAACTAAATGAAGGCTACATTTATGCCAATTTTAAGGAATAATTGAGGTGCAGCGCAGGGGAATTTGCTGAACTCCTCTGTCCTTCTAACAAGAGCGAGCCTCTTTTGTTAGGCAGCACAAAAAGTCACCCTCATTAAAACAAGCCATCTTTATCGAAGCCACACGGAGGATTTATCGTCTCGCCCATATGCTGGTGCCTTTCAGAGAGATGCAGGAAAAAAAAAGAAATGGGGGGAGCCCAAGTATGGAGCCCTCATTTCAAGAGGGCTAATTATCAAAGCCCCGCGATCCTCACGTTGATATCAATCACGGCCGCACGCGCAAGGTTGTGCCAGAGTTTTAATAACACCAACCCTACCTGGGCTGCCTGGTGGCATCACTGCAATAAATAACTGCTAATTTGCACAAAATGAACGAATGAGACACAATGTAATTGTATGAGGGGGGACAGCCAAACAGTGACATTAAGATATATAATTGACTTAATATCAGACGCTCTTCCCCCAGTGAACCTTCCTTCATCCTCGGAGTAATTGTGTAATGACATTTATGTGTAATAGACTTGTGACATTATAAATGACACTTGTGTCAAGATTGTCAGGCTGTGACAGCCTCAGAGACAGCTCCAGCGAGAAATTAATCACTTCTGAAGCTTGAAAGTTGCTCATTTATTGCTGCCAAATAAGATCTTGCAAAAACAAGATCTTGCAATGAAATGTAAGCTCCCATCCACCTCACGCTCCAGGATGTGTCTTCTCCCGGCGGAAAATCTTCCTGGGGACCCGGTGGTAATGGTCCCTTGTTAACAGCAGCTCTCCGCATGGTCAGCCCTTTTTGGCTCTCTTCTACTCCAAGAACACAACCAAAGATGTTGTCCTCTTCTCCATTTCTTCTCCTCCCAACGCCACAGCTCCTCAGAGTGCGCGTACCTCTTTAAAGACACGTATGTTAGATACGCATGTATTAGCATCGACGTGTTTCACGTTTCCAGGACGGCATGTCATGAAAGGGTTAAATTATTTGCAGGGGAGAAAAGGACATTTTGAAATGTACTGTACATAATGAACACCAAAAAGAAAAGCAAACCTTCTCCAGATCAGTGTAGGGGCTATTATTAGACTATCAAACTGTCATTTTTCAAAGCATTTCAATTGTCACAATTTTTTCTAATGGCTTCTAAAGCATTATCTAATGCCGGGGCCAAAAGAGAGGAGAGGATCAAAGCGCGCTGAAAAGCATTCGTCAGACTGTATGACAAATCAGTGTTTGCAGGCTAAACTCTCTGCCTATCCCATTTGCCTTCAAATTATTTGTGAACTTCAAACCAAGAGGGCTTTATTTGTGTGTTGGTTTTTTAAAGATATTACGTGTCCTTATGATTTTCCTTTTTATTTATTTTTTTTTTCATAATATAGAAACGTGTTAAGGGAAAGGATGACCCAGTTTAGTCCTTCAGCACTGCTGCTCTAGCTGCCATAACTGACACACCACGGCGCAGGTCCTACGGACCATCAGGGAGATGTGGGAGGTTCCAGAAGAAAACCAAAAATGCTGCGGTGGATGAGGATGGAAACGGCTGGAGAACAGAGGAGCAAATAAAATAAGAATACATGGTGGGTGATGCAGGGAGTGGAGACTCTACAAACTAAGAACATCTGTGTTCAGTCTTTGGTGGAATGCATGGTCTGGGTGGGTCTGAAGCACCTGGGAACCGCAGGGAGGTAGCGGTGACCATCACCAGCACGGGGCAGGAAACCTTTTCCGTCGATAACCGGGTTCCCTCCTCCACTAGGATGTCAAGAGACACAGAAGAGAGATTCCAGCCACTGCTATGAATCTCCCTCCTCCTCTACTTCTCCCAGACCACGATGTTGCCTCCTTGTTCTGTATTTTCAAACAAATTAATGAAATTATTATGAGCCTCTACAGAAGGAAATAAAAGAGATTAAAACGGTTGGAGTCACGCACAAGCTGCCTACAGAAATAAGGAGGGGCTGCCATCTCTGATAAGACTTTTGATCCATCAAACTTGTCATCTCTACAATCCTTGTGCTTTAGTGAGGTTTTAGGAAAAGGCTTAACCCTCCCCATCCTGCTCTGAGGCAGGGAGCCCCGACGCGGGCGCTGGGCAGGGCAGTGGCTCCTCCTGCACAACTCCACAGTCCAGCTTGGAAGGCGGCATTGGACGCCTTTTCCCATTGCAAGTATCACAAAAGGGTGGTGAAGAACCATGATCAGACCAGCTTTCCATCAGCAATGTATGGAAGTGCTATGGTTTTCCTTTTCCTAAACTTCTGTGTGTCTGCACACATGTAATTACAGTCACAAAAGTACGCATAACCGCAAATGTGTTAATGGACATCTCCCTGCAGGATTAGAAAATGAAAACATTTCAATTTTTCCTTAAAGTTACTGCTGCATTGCAACTACGACCCCCTTATCTTTCCAGCAGGAGGCAGGCAGTGCTGACATCCCCCCGGCAGAACCTCATGGTGGGAGCTCACAACCGGCCACGCATTTCTGACGTGGAAACCACGCCGGTCAGAGCAGGATCCTCCACCCCACCTCCGCGTAAACCGAAGGAGCTGGCAGAAGGCGCGCAAACGTCCTGCAACACGGATGACTCTCTCATGCAAAATCCTGCCCGCCCTTGGGTGCGGGGTGCCCCGCTCCCCACCCTCCCATCACCGCCAGCTCGTGGGGTGGGGGGTCACTGGGGCACAGACTCGTTATCTTTCTCTCCGTTGCCTTCTGTGCCTCCCGAGGCAGACCATGGGGAACGCCTGCCCATGGCATCAAGGGCCAGGTCCTCCTCCCCTCCTTGGGCTTTGCTTCCCCCCCGCCATCCCCAGCTCGCTGCCGCTCTCGGCCTCTCCAGGCGCTGGGGCCACGAACGCCTTCACCTGCAATCCCGCTCCTAATATGCCCGTAAGATTAGGCTGCTAATGTAACATATATTTTTTTTCAGCCCCAATGACAATGGAATTTACAAACTGATTTGGCTTAACCGAGTGTGACTGCAATAGGCTAATTCCACATTCCTAATTAAATTACATTATTTTCTAGGTGGAGGTTTATGAGCAGAGGTGAAGAGTAATGATATGAGCAAGCCGCAGAATCACATGTACATGTTAGACCCGAGACTCTCATCTAGATGGCAAAATGAGTTATTCTATTTACATCTTCTTTAAATGTCACAGTATTTTCCTGTGTTTAATCTAGGGCTTGTTTATGCAGGGAGTCGTTCTCCGAAGAGGAAATGGGAGCTGTTCAAAGGGAACGCTGCAGACCAAACTGCAGAAAGGAAATCATGAGAATCTGGCTTTTCTCAAACCCACCGCTCCCTACGTACAAAAATACTGCATTAAAACCAGCAACATTATTGCTGCTAGATGACTTCAGGAGTTATTGAACAGCAGCCCGGGACTGATGGCAGGGCTAGGACAAGGAGACCAAGGCTGGTCCCTCTGCCTACAGCCACAGGCTGTTGGGAAGAGAGCCCAAATTCCCCCGTCTGCCGCCCACCCCCAGAAAGCCACGCTGCAAACCCAGCCGGCTTTTTTGCGGATGCTTTTCCTCAGCGAACAAGTGAGTGGAATCCAGCTTTGCATTAGGGTTGGGCAGAGGCAAAATGTGGATTTGCAGGCTTAGAGAATTTTCTGAAATCATAAACAAAAGGGGAAGAAATGCACGAAGTGGACGTATCCCTGGATGGCCCATGAAACCGAATTGCCTTTTCCAGGTCCTTTCCTTTGGATGGACACTGAGAGGGTCTGTCCTCTTACGGGGGGCGAGTATTAAAGCCTAGCAGTGAAGAGAAGACACCGTGCTGTCCGATTAAGGATGCGTGCTCCCCATGAGCTCAGGGAGCCTGGATTTCAGCCCTAACTCTTACTTACTTGGTCTCCGCTGAAGAGGTCCGAGAAGTTCCAGACACCCTGTCATTTGGCAGTGTTAGGGGAACGGTTGGACTTGACGATCTTAAAGGTCTTTCCAACCTAAACAATTCTATGAGTCTACTTCAGCAGGAAGGTGCCTGGCTTCATAGATCACCAGCACTACAGAGTGGTAAACACACGGTGGCAAGGAGCAAAAATCCACCTCCTAAATCACGAGAGAGAGCAGGAAAACTGGCCAGGGGAAGGAAAAACTTCTTAAAGCCGATCTGAAAGCGTTGCGTAACCCTCCATGGCTGTCGGAACCCAAGCTCTCTCCTCTTCACGCAAATTGCTCTCCGCATCGGCCTGTCAGGTACTGACAGCCAACCCAGCTTACGCGCAGGTATCTGGATTTTGCAGGAGAAAACCAGCGTAGTTTGATGGAGCTGGTACTATGGATAAAGCAAGAAAGACAGCAAGCAAACTTTATCACCTAATAGGTTTTTCAAAACCTATAATCTCCAATAGGTTTTTTCAAAAGTTGCAAGCAAGGTACGTACCCAAACCCTGTCTTATTTCAGTAAGGAGCCGAGGTGCTAATTTGATCACAGGAATGTCAGACTCGCACGTCCCCATGCCATGCCCCCTCTCCAACTGTGGGTAAATTACCTAGAAAGAGGAATGACAAGGATATAAAAGTTGCAAGTGATGGTGAATCTGCTCTGTTCCCTTAGGAATTTACTCCAGAGCTCTGTTCTCCTCATTTCAACAGCGTGTCTTCTTTCCCAGCTCATTTTTTCTAGCATTACTATGCAGACACCAGGTTTCACAGCATCTACGTTCACTGCATTAAAAGAGCTTTAAGAGCCGCCCGCCTCACTCTTACTTTACCCTTTGGACCCGATAGAGGAGCGAAGGGCTACGCAACATCAGAGATTTCGACATCGGCATTCGAGAGAAAGCCAAACTGAGCCCAAAATGACGGCTCTGCCGAAGCCAGCTGTGTTTCCGAGCGCCTCTGTGAGGGCAAGGAAGTCAGAACCAAGCTTTTAAAAGCCCTCGGGATAAAACATACAGCCCTCAAGTTATAAATGTAATCATCAGAGAAGCAACTCGGACCAGGAGGTTGTCACCACATTTCAGCTCTGCTGCATTTAGTCTGTCCTCTTGCAGCTGCTCTTTCATACTTCAAATTATTCTGGCTGCCTTCTTTGTAGCATTTGATTCCAATAAATTGATTTTGATGATGTACTGAGAATTAGGCAGATACTTCATTACATTGACTTGAGATCAAACTTAGGAAGACATAATTGAACCTTTGCAAATCCTGCAATCTCATTTAGACGATCAATTATTTTGTTTATCTACTTAAGCATGCTAATGGGAGCCAAACCGGGGAGCAGGAAAAAAACCCAAAGCGCTTAAGCCAGTGTGAAGTTTTGTAGCCGAAACAGAATTTTTAAGCTGGGGCCGGTGGGGAGGACTATGTATTAAAAATGGTATCTAAACCTGAACATAAGAATAGTCACAGCAAGCTTCTCCAGATGCCACGAGCATCACATAAGTGCAGCATCGCAGCGGAATAATAAGCGTCTTTTCATGTAAAAAAGCCTACACCTTCGCTGTAGCCGCACAGGGCCGTATCACAAAAGCACAAATCTAAAGATGCAGACGGGTACTTGGTGAAAAGTACAAAAGCATCTGAGCAGAGCAGGTACCCAATTCTCATGCAAAGCCCCTGCACTTTCCAGAGCTTGAAAATTCAATACTTTTAAGATCCTGGCTGTACTTCTTAAGTGCTGAGGAAGAAGGAGTAGCAATCAGCATAACTGAGATTGGCTTTCAGGAGCCCAAATCGCAAGGTGAAGAGGACTGGGCTGCAGGTTTGATGAGGGACGGGAAAGGCTGACCCTGGGGATGCTGGCAGTGCCCGGGCTCTGGCGGAGCCTGGCTGTGGAGGCACAGCCCCCAGCTCCGTGTCACCCCCAGAGCCCCCTTTGCACCGTCCAGGGCCGTGCTGCCCCCGGGCTGGGTGTCCTGGTTTCAGCTGGGACAGAGTTCATTTTCTTCCTAGTACCTGGTGTGGTGCTGTGGTTTGGATTTAGTACTAGAAGAATGTTGATAACTCACTGATGTTGTTGCTGGGTCGTGCTTGGACTGGCCAAGGACTTCTCGGCTCTCAGCTCCACCGGGTGCACAAGAAGCTGGGAGGGGACACGGCCAGCACAGCTGACCCCAACTGGCCAAAGGGCTAGTCCAGACCATATGATGCCGTGCTCAGCAAATAAACTGGGGGAAGATGAAGGAAGGGGGGGACATTCGGAGTGATGGCGTCTGTCTTCCCAAGTCACCATTACACAGGATGGAGCCCGGCTGTCCTGGGGATGGCTGAGCACCCGCCCACCCATGGGAAGTGGGGAATGAATTCCTTGCTTTGCTTTGCTTGCGTGCACAACTTTTGCTTTCCCTATTAAACTGTCTTTATCTCAACCCGTGAGTTTTCTCACTTTTACTCCTCTGATTCTCTCCCCCGTCCCATTGGGGGGGGGGGGGTGAGCGAGCGGCATGGTGCTGAGTTGCCAGCCGGGGTTAAACCACGGCGCGGGGTGTGCAGGAGGAGAAGGAAAAGGGCCTCTCCCCAACCTCAGCAGCTGTCAAAAAAAGGTGGGAAAAGCGTAGCAGGGAACGGCAAGCGCACCAAGCCCACAGTGGGGTGCACATAACCGCCGTGGTGGCCGCTGCAAGAAGCAAGTCTCCGTGGGCTACCGCTTCCACGGCCAGGGCAACCTGGCCTGGCACTTGCCAAGCTCTGATCCCTGCCTTTCCCAACGGTGTCTACCAGGCGGCGCAGGGAGAGGTGACCCAAAAGGCTGACGCCCTCCTTTGCCCCAAACCTGCTCCACCCCGCTCCGAGGGTGCAAGGCGCTTCGAAACCACACGGATTTTTCCCCAAAAGTAACTGGGGATGAAAGCCAAAATAAAATATGAGTTCCGTGCCTCGGTGCCTGTTCCTGTGGGAGGGCGTTGGGCTGTTTGTTCCTGTTGTCATTTGTAGCTAGAATTTTCAGAAAGGTCCAAAAGATGCAGGCGCCCAAAGCGTATCAGAAATGGAGTTAACCCATTTGTGCGTTTTAAAACTCTTAGCCACAATAATCATTATCACTATATGGCACTGTTATAATACGAACAATAACGAGAATAACAATTATTACTGCTATGAGTTACCATTATTATTGCTATTATTGCTTCCTGTAGTATTAGGGATCAATTCAGCTGGGAGGCAAATGAGCATCAGGCTAGGGAGGTAAATGGGAAGGCTCGAGACAGAAAGTGAATGCTAGAATAAACAATCCTATTCCTTTTTTTGGCAGCGAATGATAAAAGATATCCAGCTGTCCTAGCTCCGAGGAGGGGCGTTAATATATCACCTGATCCAGTAGAAAAGCTTACCAAAATCTGGTTATATTTCCTAATCATCTTGCATTTTAGACCTTTAAAGTACAAATATGGATTTCAAACATATCAGGGGAACAAATTAACTTAGAAAAATGGCCGTACTTTCCAAGGTTGCACCTGCCATGAAATTGCTCCAAGTTTGCATTTTCCCTCAGTCTCCAGTGTGTCGTTACAGCAGATTGATCGCCCTCCTCTCCCCGGCAACTCCCCCATTAGAGGGTTACTGTATGGAAATTAATGGGAGGCCAGAAACATTTCTTTTGCAGCTGCAGTAGTAGAAGTCAGTTTTGATTAAGCACTCGAAACCCAGCAGACTGGGGTGATCTCTTTGCTTTAGTTCCCTCTTTTATTATCGCTGGTGTCAAGTTTTGTTACTTTAGCCGTTCCCCTGTTACTCCCACTGCATCCTCGTGTAATAATAGGGGTTATTTTTTTATGTGCACGTCTATTTATTTTAAATATGTACAGACTGATTCTCACTGGTGCAACGTCCCTTTACGACGCCCTTCACACAGTCGTAGGAATCATTTACGCGCGTTCCGAAGGCCTGTTTACGCCAGCTTCGTGGAATAGAAGGCACTGATGTGGATGAGTATCAGGGCCATGGATATATCTCTCTGCAATTACCCCAACAGTAGTGATACCTAACGTCACATTTAATGTGTACCTGCTCCCTCTCGTATTCAGCTTGCCGTTCCCTGCCTGCCCAGTTTGATCCAGTTCGCGTTGTCAGCTGGCAAATAACAGACACACAAAGTGGCCCTTATGAAAAGAGCCCGTATTTTTTAAAAGCCAGGTATTAATCAAAGCCGTGATGGAAGAGAGCTTGCGAGGTATCTGTGAAAAGCAAGACCAGGCACAACGCTCAGAGGACGGCGTTCTGCCGCTTCCGTTGGCCCCGCAGTTTTTCTTGCAAACGCTGAACTCGGTGGGTATGAAAACACAGGGAGGGAAGTTTCTATTAAAGCGATCCCACCGCAAATCATGCAGTAATTGGAAAAAAAAAAAATGAAACATCACACTCTGTCAGCTAGAATTACAGCCTGGGAGCTTGAAAAGGAAACTGGAGTCATTTGGGCTGTTGGTCGCACCGAGCCGCCAGCGCAGGGCAGGAGTGGGGAGAGCCCCGGCGCTCGCACGACCCCAGCCCCTTCCTCCGGCTCCCTGCAGGTCGCCTCCAGCAGAGCAGAGACATTTGCTCCTGGATGGAGAACACAAACCTGGAAAAGGCGGGCTTGCATCCTGCTGCACGGCGGCACAGTAGCGAGTGCAGGTTTCTCTTGACTTTCCTGCTGTTTAAAACCCAGAGACACGTCGGGTTTTGGGGCGGGGGGGGTGCAATGCATCGCTGACTGCATCACAAGAACGCTTTTGGTTTAGCAAAATGCGGCACTTTCTTGATCAAGAGGCACGGATGGCTTTGGATGTTGGAAGTGACTCTCTACGTTTCTGTGCATACACAAAAAGCTTATTGACCAGACTGCCTACCTCTTTTCACTTCAGTTATAATTTATAACGAGTTTCAGAGTCGGAAATTTGTCTTCACTCTCCCCCCGTCCCTCCCCCTCCCCAACACAAAGTACCTACATTATATGCCAATAACCACCGACGAAGAAAAAGCCAAGTTAGGCTTTTGAGAAGAAAAGCCAAAGCAATGCCCAGCAAGGCCAACCCCACCGCACGCCAGGAGCCCCTGCAGCCACGGACGAGAGCCAGGTACGCTCAGAGCCCGGCTCAAACAGCGAGCACGCTGGAAGGTGCAGCCAGGACCGCCGCTTGGAGAACTGATTAAGTGGCACCTTTGGGGGGAAGAAGAAAAGAAAAACCTTTAAGGGATTATTTATAAGGCTCATAAAGGTGCCTTTTGAATACCCATCAATCAAACAGTCAGTTAAAAAGTCTGCTCAGCACACGAGAGAGTAGAAGGAGTAAAGAAAATTGGATACGGTGTACGTCTGCGATGGGCAAGCCATCATCCATAATCTTCAGCGAGCTGCTTCCCATGTAAAGCACGGCGGTTTGGTGAAGGTGATGTGAGCGGGGTGGGGAAGCACGGAGCAGCGAGGTGCCTGGCACAAAACTGATGCAGCCGTTTCTGTCACTGCCAAAGACGGGAAATGTCCGTAGGAAGTTCCAACAGCTTCGGTAGGAATAAAGGAAGACGCAAAATCATCTACCCAAGAAAGGAATTGTAGATTTTTGGGCGCCAGCCAAAGGGCTGTAACCCGCCTTTAAGGAGCAAACAAACCCAGGGAGACAACACTAACAACGCAGAGGCTGACTGCGGGTAGAATTAAAGGGGAATTGCTGGCGGAGCATATGGCCTGCTCGGGGAACAGGCGGCGCGAGGAGAGGAGATGCAGAGCCTGCGACAGCGCTTACAAAAGCTGTAGGTCAGGAGCAACGGGCTCACGATGATCGCTCATTTTATGGCTGATTCCTTTGCATCCTCGTGACCACAGGAATAAGCTGCTGATCCGTGGCAAACGGTTTTTTTCTAGGACTCCATCTCTTTCCTTTGTACCGGTTTTGCAGCGGCACTTGTAAGCGCAGCATCTCAATAAATCAGAGCAGCAGAGCAACGCCCGTCCCAGCCTCCCTTGTTCCTGGGAGGCTGCTTGGCCCGATTTGGAAAAGAGAGAGGGCTTTTCTTTTTTGATGAGCAGAAGCAAGAGGCAAAAGTCGATGTCTGAACCGCGGGTCCCCCCGCTGCAGCACCCCTGCTCGGGCAGCCCTGGCCTCTGCGTGCCCCGTCCCAGCGAACAGGCACGGCTTTACCTGCCTTTCGGATGTGCCTTCCACATTTAACGACAAAGTACCGTACTACAACTCCCCATTTATCTTATTAAATGGTCCCAGAACAGCTCTGAGAAATGTATTTAACATGAAGACATCTATTAATTAATAAGCACATTAGTCAGCAATCAATACTCAGTTGATGATATTGTTTAAATTATACATGTATAATAAGGATATGTTTCCGCCTTCCTCATCTGTTTGAAAGCATATATTGAAAATGAGTAGTGCAGAACGGCTTTGCATTTTAAAAAGTTTGATTAAAATTATTTTTAAATAGACTAATCCTATGAACATATTATATCGCATAAAATTAGCCCTGAGCACAGTCAGTTTATCACCTCGGTCTCTTCACAGTCCATTGATTAACCAGACACCGGGAGCAGTCTGTTCTCTTTACGGCGTTTGTATTTTATTGTAGTGATATTGTTATCTGTTTCAAAATCCTGAGCGAGGCATTTCTAGCAATTACTTCCTCTTGGTCTGCATAAAATGTGCAGATAATTCTCAGGCTGATCCCCTATTGCCACTTGTATGACTTGAAGATAACAGCAGCAACCTTAAACTGCAGGTCCTCGTCCTCAGAAACGCGCTCGGACAGCACACACCCTTGCATTAGCATCTGCTGCGCACCTTATATAGCGGCCCTTTCTATAGGGCACCCCTCGCAATTTCTACAGGGCACCCCTCACAATTTCTGTAGGGCACCCTCACAATTTCCATAGGGCACCCTCACAATTTCCATAGGGCACCCTTCGCAATTTCCATAGGGCACCCCTCACAATTTCCATAGGGCACCCCTCGCAATTTCCATAGGGCACCCCTCATGATTTCCATAGGGCACCCCTCGCAATTTCCATAGGGCACCCCTCACGATTTCCATAGGGCACCCCTCGCAATTTCCATAGGGCACCCCTCGCAATTTCCATGGGGCACCTCTCATAATTTCCATAGGGCAGCCCTCACAATTTCCATAGGGCACCCCTCACGATTTCCATAGGGCACCCCTTGCAATTTCCATGGGGCACCCCTCACGATTTCTATAGGGCACCCCTCACAATTTCTATAGGCACACAATTCCTCACAATTCCCTGGGCACAAGGGCTTGGACTGACGTGCTCCCAAGCACAACATCATTTTGCAAAATGAGATCCCTGTGGCTCTTTGGGCCACTCGTGCTCACGCGGGTAACTCCGAGACTGCCTTTGGAGGATTTGCTCTTCCTCCTGTCCCTGTTCCTCATCCTCATCTTCCTCCCTACGTGATAACCAGAGAGCAGCTTTGGCCTAGCAGTAAACCCAGATTTCTCTGTGGTACACACACACACACGCGTATGCTTTCCTTCAGAAAATGCAGTTACAGGATACATTTTGTTCTTGCATTTGCTTTGTAATCAGATTTTTCTTTTTCACACAAGTTGAATAAGCCCAATTGAAACCCCAGGGAAGAATCAGCGCGGGCGATGTTTCTCTGTGCCATTTCCCTCCCGCTCCCGCAGGCAGCACGTCGCGCCCGTCCCTTCATGGCGTGAGCAAAGCCATGGGCCAAGCCCGGCCGGGGCTGCGGGGTCGGGACTGGGCAGGGGTGAGGGTCCTGGGTGCTGCCCCAGGGTGGGTGCTGCTGCAGGGGAGCCCTGGCCAAGCGTCACCTTCCCCCAGCAAACTTCCTCCCTACCCATAGGCTTGACAAACCGCTGCCGCCGTTTGTGCGTGGCCAGATGGCACCACCCTAAATTTCCTCCTAAGCAGGGCTGCCGTAAAGGGGAATAACTTAATAGAAGTGAAGTCAATGGAATTATTCCGTGGTTTTGTCAATACGGGGATTTGCTTCGGTCCCACTACCGTGGTTTAATAGAGCTTAAGTTCTCAGCCTGGAAGTTCTAAAAGAGGATTAAAAAGTATTTATTTTACACTAAGCAGCAGTCTGCTTAGGTGTAAAGTTAATATAATATTTAATGCATTAATATTTCTATTAATATGTTTGCATTACATTAAATCAATATCAATCATTTGCACACGTAGTTTTACCTGGAAAGTTTTAACTGAATTGGCTGAGGCTCATATACATGAGCATACAGAAGCCCTAGAGCCAGTGGGTTTACTTTTGAAGTATCACTCTGTGCAAGAACAGCGCGTGTCCCCTCCTCCCATACATGCAACTTTAAGTTATTACTTTTATTGCGTATCTGTCAAAGAAAACTTTTGCCTGCTTTGCTTTCAGATGCTGAGGGTTGATACGTGGCCATTTTCCTCTCAATTTTGGCATACTTATAGCTACGTGACCTGCTGAATTATAGCAGCGTTATTTTTGTTTTCTCACAAAGACAACGGTATTTGTTTGTGGGCATCCACCCTCCAGAGGAGAAAATTGTCTGAGCCCAAAGATCTTTACCAGCTGCTGGAATCACGATTTCCGTAAGCGCTCCGAGCTTGCTGTGTATTAATACAAGTCATAGCAGGGGCACCGGCTGATTTGACACAACAAATTAAAGGTTGTCCTGGGTTTGGCTGGGAGAGAGTTAATTTTCTTCCCAGTTGCTGGCACAGCGCTGTGGTTTGGATTTAGTATGAAAAAACTGTTGATGCCGCTCCGATGGCTTAGTTGGTGCTGAGCAGGGCTGACACCAGGCAAGGGCTTTTCAGCTTCCCCTGCTCTGCCAGGGGCACAAGGAGCTGGGGGGACACGGCCAGGACAACCGACCCCAACTGACCCCAACTGACCCCAGGGGTACCCCACACCATACAGCATCATGCATGGGGGGAGCTGGCTGGGGGCACTGGGACCACTGCTCGGGGACGGGCTGGGCATCGGTCAGCGGGTGGTGAGCAGTTGCATCGTGCATCCCTTGTTTTGTATATCCTGTACATTCGCTTACCATTATTATTGTGATTATTATTCTCTTCCCCTGCTGTGTTATCAAACTGTCTTTATCTCAACCCATGGCTTTTACCTTTTTTCTGATTCCCTCCCCTGTCCCACCGAGCGAGCGGCTGTGTGGTGCTCAGCTGCCCGCTGGGTTAAACCATGGCAGGGTGTTTGCTTGACCCAAGCTGTGGGCAGAGGCAGCAGGAAAAGGGGACGATGGGGAAGGGATGATGGGGATGATGGGGATAATGGGGATGGGGATGATGGATGGGGATGTCCCCTCAGCCAGCCCTCAGCACTGCCCTACCAGCGCCGTGCGTGAGAGGGTGCTCTCCTCTCACCCAACTCCTGCGCTCCTTCGGCAGCTGAGGTCCCTGGATTTACACCGCGCTCGCCGCTCCCCTCTGGCAGAGTCAAACAGAGGGAGCCTGGGGCCTCAAGTGGGTGGCCGAGGGGGGTGTGGCGACTGCTGGGCGACAGGGGTGACCCCAGGGGCAAGGAAATGTGTTTCAGAAATCAGTGTGGTGAAAAAAAGAAAAAAAAAAAACAAACAACGCTCTCCATCAGCCCGGGGAGTGCCTGTGTCGGGAGACGAGTGTGAACCACTGGGCTGAGCAACGAGCCCCGAGAGTTCCCCATGCACGCGCTGTCCCGTACGCCGGACACGCAGAAGGGGCAGCACGGCCAGAGCCAGCACGGCTCACTCGACTGCTGAGATTTTGGCGGGGATGTTTACAATTGCAAATTCCAGGCTCGTTCCCTATGAACGTGTTCCAGTGTTTATCTAAAATTTGCCCTTTTAGCAAATTTGCCAGCGAACACCTTCGCTGTGATATGCTTGGCACGTGGACTTGAACAGGGGCGCCAACGCGGCCAAAGAGCTTAAAAGCTAAAATGAGCGTTCACAGAAGTATTCACCCAACCCCGCGGTGATATTACTCCTGCTTTGCAATGAGGAGCAACCTTCGTGAGCGTGACTGTCCACGAGCTGCAGGGACTAAGCGAAGGTCTCCCCGAGCCGGAGGAAGCCAGGGGAAGCTTGTCTGGTTCCACACAGCCAAAAATACAACTCCTGGAAAGTTTTCATACAGCTCGATAGGAAGCAGCACGTGTTCACCCGTGCGGAACTGAGGGGTTTGGCTCTGCCTGAACCCAAAATGTAAAGCAAAAGCCAGCCTGGGTCAGAAAAGCAAAAGGACTCACACGAACCCGGGGCAAATACAGCAGAAATGGACCCTCTCAGCCACGCTGCACGCGGCCGGCTGCGGGATTGCTTATGAGAGCAGGCGGGATTTTTCTCCCAGTCATTCAGCTACTGGGCTGAAGTGGTTTGGGAGCACAGCTCAGCTCTAGGTGCACATCCAGGCCCAGGGTGAGGGCTCTCATGCACACAACAGAACGCTCACCCGGACATCGGGACTGAGACCGAACCCGGAGCCCAGCGCCCGGAGTCAGGGAGCACCGGCCGGTTTTACCTCTGGAACGTCACGGATCAAACATTCCTGGAGGTCAGCACGTGCAGCCGCAGAGGATGTCGCAGTACCTGTGATAAAAATAAAAACATAATGTGCTCTGATAGTTGGACTGAAAATTAGCTTTAGGGTCTCCATGCATTGCTTTCTTAATGATGTGAAACAGAATAGCCTCAACTGTAATAAAGATGAATTACTTTTTAATAAAATAATGAAACTCTGGTAAACACTCAGGGTTTATCACTTAATTTATCCCCAGTGCTCACACAGAAAAAAATTTTTTTGCTACCCCATTTTTAATATTCTCAGTGATTAGATTTCAATAACCCGCTCCATAGTAATGTGTGTCTCATTTCCCTGGACAGACAAAATAGGCCATAACTTCCTCTCCGTTAGAGCACTAATGCTGTAATTTAGAACTTCTGTCAAGATGAAAGATCTTTCCAGGGAGTTGCAGCGGGCCCATGGCAACAGTTCGGCACAGGGCTGGATAATGAAGTTTTCATTATTAAATAAAGATATTTTAGGAATGCCATAACCCATAAATCCATTCTCCTACAACGCATCAGCACCTTATTTTGTTTATTTCTCATCCACGGATTCCATCCTGCCCTTCCCCGCTCCCCTGGGTTTTGGGTACCTTGGGGGCTCGCTTATGTTGCCAGAGAGATAAAGCCCAGCATCCATCCCGGCGGTCCCGGGGAGGTACGGATCGGATGCAAAGGCCCGAGCGTGGATGGGGAGGGCAGGGGCTCACATCCCTGCGCTGGCAGAGAGTCTGAGCCCTGCAATTTGAGGTCACCTGAAGGAAACACTAACGGGGCTCATCAAGCTCAGGAACATCAAGAATTATGGAAAGAGGGTGTTTTGCGGGAGGAAATTTAGCACTGCTGAATGGTTCCGCGGTGGCTTGTAGGTAAAGGCAGCAAGCGAAAGCGAAGGCAGATTTGCAATAAAAAAGTTTTCCAGCACTTAGGGCTCACTGAGATGAATCGATGGATTATCAGCGGGGTACCTCGCTGCCTTCCGAATACACAAGGAAGAACATTATGAATTGCACAACGACAGGCCCGCTCACCTATCAGAAAATTGTGTTTATTTTTGGAGTTTTAAAACAAACTGTAAACCCTATCAGCACTTGAATTAATTGAAAACAATTTTCCCCTCCCAATATTAAACAAACAGGAAAGTTCTGTGTGACAGCACAAATGTTGTCTGTAATGGTTTGGGAAGATCCTACGAATTAAAAAAAAAACAACTTCATTTGAAGATAGTTAATGGATTCTGCATTTCTACAAAGCATTAGGCAGGCAACATTTATCTGAACTTGGGGCCTGTGCTGATCACTACTCAATTAGTTGTGATTCAATTCACTGAAGAAAAATGCCCATTTCATTAGCACAAAAGAAATAACCACTGGCCACAAAATAAATTTTCTGGAATTGTTCTACCAAGCAGTTTGATATTGCGTTAAGTTTAGAATTTTAATGCTGCCACAATGTTTTAATTGTCGCCCTGATTTCACGTCACCGAGCCCAATCCATCCTATTAACGCTTTTCTTGCTTTCCTTGAGACAACCTCAGTGATTCTGGCCACATCAGGACGCTTGACTATTCCAGCTGGATGCCAGGGTAGGAGAACATTCTACAGCACGGGGGGGAAATCATTTTGATCTGCTGCATTTTGAAGGTGAAGCCCCCTTTGCCAAGCTCAGTTGCTGCTTCCAGCACCATTAATGAAGGATCCTGGATTCTGCAGAGCACGCGCGTCCTCCGCTGCCGCCAAAGGCAGTAAGCATGGCTGCACAGGTAGCAGAGATGGCACGGTTTTAATTTTGCAGCTTGAACGTAGCCAACGATTCTATGCTGGCTGCCAAAAATAAAATCCCATCATCACCTTGGGACTCCAGAGCTTACAGCAATCAATGTGAAAGTCATACTTAACTTTTCCACTTATGAGAACAGATAAATCTTGGTGTCCGTTCTTGGGGGGCAGGGGTGCAGGGTAGGACAAAACCAGACATGACCAAACTGAACATGCACCTTCCTGCCTTGCTTTTTGCTGGTGCTACTGGGACAGTTCTTGGTGAGCTGCTCTCTAAAATCATCTCATCATTTGTGTTGTCTCACAACAGACCTCATTTTTCTTTGGGGGTACCCCTCTTCTAGCAGTTTTGTTTTAACCAATTTTTAACCTCACTTCCTCAGCACAGATCAAGTTGTCAGTTTGCATGAATTTATCTCAGTGGCAACACTGAGATAGGTCAAGTTTCCAGAAGGGAATCTATATTCCTATGAAAATAGCCCTGAATTTTCAGCGCAGGGTTCCCACGATAAAGCTCAAGAAGAGCTGGAGGCAAACGAGGACCAAAGGAAACGCAGCACGTAGATAAGTATCAGCGCTAAGATCCTGCTTTCGTCTTCCTTAAAATAAGCAAATAAATACCTATGAAGAAAAAGGGAAGGAAGATAGTGTGAGGAGAGAACCTCCCCAAGGAACAAAGCTTGGGGAAACTCCAGCTCCCTGGCCACTAAGTGCTCCAAATCATGACCGGAGCGAAGGCAGCCACCGCAGCGCTTTCGGTCTTCCCTGGCCTTTATCATATCGACAGGGTGCTCAAGTCCCAGATTTCTTTGTCTCTCGTTACCGTATCAGCAGCATCCCTGGGGATAAGGTTCAAGCCCCCCTTGCTCCCCGCCTCCAGGAGCTCGGGTCTGGCCGAGGTGGTTCTCACCGTGCACCTCGGGGTGGGTGGCTGGGCTGGAGCCCTGCGCTGTTCTTGGAAGCTCTTCTATTTATGGAAATGAATGTTCTTTCATTTCGCTTAATTAAAGCACCCAGGAGCTATCAGGCTCATGTTTTTCAGGAGATGAAAGTGTGCTTTTAGAAGGCAGAGAAGGGCCAAAGCCTGAAGGTTAAAACTGATCCAGCTATTCAGTGGGAAGAGAAGACATGAGATTCAGATCCATGCCGCTGGGATTCAGCTCTACCCCAGCTAAATTCTGAAATCCGAATCCCACCGGGAATTTTAAACTGGACAAAATTACACAGGAAACACATTCTGGGGTATATTTCTGTTTCCAATACTGGCCAAAACCCTAAGTATTCAGGGAAAAAAACAAATACAAATGACTATAAAAACTACATCCCACTTTTCTGATTTAGCCTGTTCTAGAGGAATTCAAATATTCACCTGAAATACACATTTTTTCATTCCATAGAAAAATTGTGTGGCAAAATTCTACTGGCATCACAGGAATACGACTCACAGCAGTAAAAACACGGAAAGACTGAACAGATCAACCCCACTGCTCTGTCACGAGACTGACTTACAGAAGATCCACTTGTGCAAAGGCGACTGGGGGTTTAGCAAAGGTGCGTGCTGGGAGTTACGCAGGCGAGCCCATCCATCAGAACCTTTGCAAATTCAGTTTCCATTTCGTATCGTTATCTCGTCTAGCATCGGGAATATATTCTGATCTCATTCACAGCACGGCAAAACCAAAACCAATATTAACGCTACAGGAGAGGATGGACCTTTGCCAGGGCAACTATGGTGAGATGAGCCTCAAGCCCCAGGCCGTTCCGCGTTACGAGTGACTCTCTCAGGCAAGCACCTAAAGCTGTTTGAAAATGGCAGAAAGCAGCCACATGGGTGATTACCTCTTTGTGTCTTCCAGCTAGCATCAGAAATACCTAACTCTGGTACATACACAATGCGGGGTGAAGAACTCACTGCTATTTAATTCACCTGAACTTTATGGGTCCAGAGGGTGCACACCAACCACCCATCCACGTGCAATGGCTGCTTTCTATCTTCCCAAGCTGCACAGCAAAACCCATTTGTCCTTTTGATATTTCAACGTCTATCTGATCACGCTGTTGTCACTCCAAGACTGTTACGCTACCGGTAATAGACTGTATGCACAATAAAAAAAATTAAATATATAGATATACAAAAGTTGACTTAGTTTTATAACTTCAAACTGCCTTTTAAAAGGGAGCAAACTGGCTCTTGGCAGAAGTACCACGAGAAGTCACAGAATCACAGAATCAGTGGCAAGGGTTGGAAGGTTGGAAGGGACCTCAGCAGTCCAACCCTCCTGCTAAAGTCCTCCTTTCAGATCTGGCTCCTCAGCAGAGCCAACCCCACGAGACACGTGCTTTACCACTCGGTATTTCTTATCAGCGAGTCGCCGACTTTCCCCGAGGTTCCCCTTGAAAATGCCACATGAAAACACCCCGTGGCTCCAGCTGGCCAGCTAGGTGTTAGAGCAGAGAAATGAATCTGCTGAGCTAATGAAGCTTAGGTCAGAAACTGTGTAAATACTGTAGAAAAGAATTTGCAAACATTTGTTCAAATGAAGGCTTGGAATTCATTTCAATAGCACCCACGAGTCGTAACGTCTCTTGTACGCTCTCCTGGAGTACTTGCACAAACGAACTCTTGTTTAAAAGAATATTCAGACAAAGCGTCATAAAAACACAGGCAAATACATGCTCAAATCCGAGCAGTTACGCAAATATTTCCTCTGATGACTAATGACAGCAATGACTTCTCGTGCTATTTGTGAACTTGGGAGGCATCTGCCGAGGAGACCAGAACGTGCCATGTGGAAAATAACACAGGTTAGGAAAAAGCACTGCAGCTTGAGAGAGATGTTCTTGTAGGATTTATGAGTGTTTCTACTAAGATTCAATCAAACATCTTTCACCTGATTAGAAAGTCACTTTAATATCTTTGGAAACTATTCCTCATATCACCCAATTTATCTAAAAGCCTCTGAATTCCTCTCTGCAGGAATCTGTATATCCCAAGGCTGTTGCAAACATCTGTCTTCTTAGAACCTGTCAGTAATTTCCTAATATAACAGCTTTAACAACGCCGATATTCCTCTAAAAAGTCAACTACTTGAGCACTGGAGGGACCGAAATGCTGTAAAGTCAAAGCAGGGCAGCGGTCACTACGCAGCAGACACCGTGCCTGAACAACGTGGGACTTTTAAGGAACAGGAGGAGGTGAAAAGTGGAAGCCTAGGATGCCAGCAGAGCACTGATGAGAAGTCAGCAGCAAGATGCATGGGTGGAGAGTCCAGAGGCCCCACAGATCGCTGAGGTCGGAGATGGGAAGAAGATGCACCGGGGAAGAGTTTCTGTGGGGTTCTGGCAGTTGCCCACCCGAGATCAAGCTCCTACTAGCTCAGTTGAGCTCAATAAACCTGACACTTAGCCAAAAGTCTCTGACAAGCTGGATCTTGAAGAATAAGAAAACAACGCCCTGCCAACATTTGTATTTGCATAAACATTATTTAATCAGTTCTGTGCCATCTCATTTCTACTGTAGGCTGTGCCCAGACAATTCCCAAAAATGACTTTAAATGCATTTAATTCTGGTGGGAATCGTTTTCATTGTGACAGCTCCTGAAGGCAAAGTGCTCGAGAGGAGAGGCTAAGCAGGGACAAGCAGCACAAACATCCTTCTGCTGCGCTGCCGTTTCAGACGTGGCTTGGAGACCCTTGCGTTCAGAGGCAAGTTCAGCCTACACAGTCCAATGAATTTACAAAGAGTTTACAAAATGCTGGTGGACAGTTTTATGGGAACTTCTTTTCCAGGATTTTGAGACTAATAACTTATTTCTAAGAAGCCATTCAACAAACTTTAAAATTATGTATTGTGAGTAGCACCGATCGCAGTTTCTGAGCTAGCAAATAATCCCAGTGCTTTCTCCAGGGCATCTGCTGCTTGTGTTTCCAGAACATTCATGCACATTTGACCTAAGACACTTTGCTTCTTTCCTTGAAAGAAGAGACCTTCCTGGCTTCCTTTGACTTCAGAGTGGGAAAGCTCGCTAAGAGGAACCCAAACCTTTGAAGATAATTCATACGTTGGTCAACAACTGTAATAACGTAGCTAAAATTACAATGTGCTCCAAGCACTAAACATTAAAGACCTTGCATTTTATAAAACTAATAAATCAAACATGGTTAAGTGCTCAACTTCTGGTTAAATCTAGGTGCAGCTTCACTTCCCCAAATAGCAGAGAGGTTACGCACTTGAAATAACTCTGCCTCCAAAACTCATTGAATCAGCAGCAGATTTTGCAATGCCTGGCCAGGCTGACGTTCAAAGACTCACAGAAGATGGCTTATCATAAGAAGCTGATCAAGAGCGGCCTCCTCTCTTCCTTTCTCTCTCCTGTCTTGCTCCGAGTGCATTATTTTGTTGAGCGACTTCTTCTGAAGCTGAGCACTGGTGGTGATACACTGCTGAAGAACAAACCATGTGTATGTGTACAAAATAAGAGGGGTTTTCTGACTTTAGCTAGACTAGCAAATATGTCTGCAAAGACTCATCCACTTCCAGAAAAAAGTAAGGCTTTTGAGGACAGGAGGTTGATGCTTACGTTGTCATGGTGTATCTAGTCTGGTCTCATGAGAATGCATGAGCAGGCTCTCCTTCCAGCCTGAAAAAGTCCTGGAAAAGCAACACAAGCTAGGGCTAGTTTCTAGCTTTTTTCCCTTTGCAACAGTAATAATACTACACATTAAAAAAAAACAAGGAAGCCGTTGTCTTTTTCCTTGAACAAAGGCTGAGCCCTTTGCCTAAGGTCGGTGCGGCTGCTGATTTAGGTCCAACGGCAACCAGAGGGTTTGGCTGGTTTGTGTTACTGACAGGACTCAGCGTGTGTGTCTTCTCCGTGCTTCTAACACTGAGAAAGAAGTAAAAAAGAAAATTACATGACTCCTTATGTTGTCATCTTGAACACCTTTTTCACCTTCCTTCACCTTCAGCTTCCGTATCAGCATAACGCGTGCTCTAGTAGCGGTCGAGTTGTGCAGTTTAGTTCAGCTTTTTGAAGGAGGCTGAGATCCTCAGCTCAACAGCACCCGAGAAGGCAGTGGCAAAGCCATGAGCAGATGTCAAACGTAGCCGACAGGCACAAGGGCCACCACTGCCGTTCTCCTAACCTGGCTGCGTTCACTGACCGTCCTGCGCATCCTCCTGAGGTTGTGGATTTGCTTTGTTGAAAGCAGAAGTTCCAAACAAAGGGAAGGGGGAATGGAAATTTACTTCCATTTAGCTGCGACTGGGTTTTATGTGGAAAATGCACCCCACCCTCTCTATCTCAGAATCAGCAGGAGCATAACTCCCAGCGCTGTTGCTCAAGGGGAGATCTCCACTGTCAAGTTGATTTGTGATGCGTTTGAGTTGACAGATTGCCTTGGGCAAGGGAGGAGGTGGGTTTGCAAAGGAAGGAAGAAAGGAGATTAAACCTCCATCAAGATGTGTGGTTACCTACGCTAGGGAAGGGGAGAGGCAGTGGGGGAGGGTGGAAAGTCAAAGAGCTTATGAGAAAAGTGCATTATCAAACAGGGAAAAGGCGACAAGACTTCACGGTTTTACACAAGGTCTCTGGCTTTCCAACCACTTCTAGCACAGAGCTCCAGCAGGGCTCTGCAAGGGAGCAAAGACCTTCCTCCAAATCATACCAAGCACCTTAAGAAAAGTTTTAGCAAGAACAGAGTCATGAAGCACCAGACGTCTTGATTTTAAAAAGCAGTGTGCAGACAAGGCAGAAACTTGAGTATGTCCTCCTTTTCAGATATGCTGAGAATGTGCAACTCCATTTGAAGCTGCTGGAAACTTGGACTGTTCAGTACACCTGAAAATAAAATTCCAAGTGATTCTAATGCTGTCCTCACACTCGGAAAAGGGTAACACATGGTATGTGTTGGAGGCACAGATATATTCCCTGTCCTGGAAAAAACACGTAGTTACAGTTGAGGTAATCTGGACTCCTTCTGGTTGAAGGGGCATCTAAAAATGATACCTGGAATGACCTTGAAATTGAAAAAAAATAAAAAAATCAGTATTTTTTTTACTGTTGTGCCTGCAGAAAAGTGCATGAGCATGATCTCAGAGGATAAAAATTACAGCTCCTCCTTCATGGCCACACACTTGAGTATCCCTAAATTCGGCTTATCAGCCTTGATCTGGGATTGAACCAAGTAAAAAGTCAAAGCTAAGTGTTTCCATCAGGTGGTTAAAATGCAAAGACCACACAGCTCTGTTCTTCCTCTCTTCATTCACGTAATTTTTTCAGACATGGCTTCTGTCACCATCTTTGAAAATGGTATGGGTGAACGAGGACCCTGCAAAGGATGGTGAAGCTGCTGGGTGTCTCTTTCTACTGGTGCAGTGTCCTGTCTCTCAACGGAAGCAGGTTACTACTGGATGTTAAATGGGATTTGATTTTCAGAACTTCTCTGGGTTTTACCTTCACTTCTCTGGGTACATTCCTACACCCACAATGCTGAAACGCAGCTGAGCCCTCTCTGGTTTGTTCCTCGCGAGTGGCACTGCCACCCCCCCACCACCACCACCACACACGACGGCAGGGTACAGCACAGCCTGCACAGCAGATTGCCAGGAGCACATGATGTAGCGTTACGAACCATGAAGCCAGACAAAAAATACCTAGAGCATAGATGGGAAAAATCCGTGAACCTTATGGATTCACCTCACACCTTCTCCTAAAGCAGCTGCCAAGGGGTTTCACACCTAAGGTATCGCTAAAGACCAATAAATATCTAGAAGGAAATAGGCCTCCCTTATCCAATGAGTCAAGAAATTTAAGTCCCAATTTCAAAATATGAATGTTTCAATAACTCTGCTCCTCCTCCTCACTTCACAATCTGAGGCAGAGGATTAAGACCTACCCTTTCCATTCTGACTCCATTCTCACGATGTGTCCAAACGTGAACATAATAACTCACGGGAGCCCGGATTACACGCACCTCTTGGAGTTTGTTATGCACTCACAGGGAAAACGGCAAGGAGAGGGACTGAGATTATCTAATGGCAATACAGCAGATATCATGCTTGGAGCATCCTACTCCAGTAACCCAGCTTAGTGTGTAGCCCGAGCTAAAGCGTAATCGTCCTGGAGGGAAAGCATAAATCATGGGATTCGGTAACAACAGAGCAAGATCATTTCCAAAATTCAATTACCTATTTTGCTTTTATTTCCATTATATTTCTATGCAATAATTTCATATTGGAAAACATGAAAATATATTACCCAACCACTATTTTTTCCCTAATAATTAATTACTTCCGATTCTTATTCTATTGCACATGCACTAATTCAGTTCAGTTCTCGCTGAAAACACACATTCTGTGCTCACCTGAGCCTTTAGCGTTTCACCGTATTTATTTTATGTGGCTGTCCACTGATTTCCACTGATTCCCTATTAGATCATCCCCATAAATCATTTCCTTATTACTCATCCTAGAATTCATCCAGCAATTTACTTTTCAGACAATTGCATTTTTGTTTTCATGGAAAATGCTAGGCTTTGCACCAGTCCTGGGCAGCAACCATCTTTTCCAGTAGCTGAACAGTCCCAGCTGGAGACGTAGCAGACATTCCTATGCTCTCGCCGTGCCTTAGCTTCTTTCCTCAGCAAGTTATTATTAGTAATTAATGTTTTACATATTCAAACTGCCAAATATGTTGACATCTATTGCCATCATCAGCCAGATAAACTTGTCCAAGACCTTATTGACATCTTACAGCTGTGTATTTGGTATTATCTTTACTGATCTTAAATCCATTTTCTCTGTTACTTCCTCCAGTGTTCAAACAGCAGCACAACCAAAGAGTTGCTACAGACTATTGAAATGGACTTCACCCTGATGCTTCCACAACCTCTGCTCGTTTTTTTTTTTCCCAGTGGGATGCAAAGAGAAGCAGACATGGGGGTGTATAGATCCTATTACAAGCTCTGCCTCTTCAGCATTAAACAGCAAGATGATAATTTTATTGGAATTCTAAATTGTACAGCCAAGAGATATCTTGAGGAATAGATATGTATTTTCTTTGCAACTCTATAAAATAATATATATTTTCCTGATCATCTTTTTAAATTCCATTAAGTGGTTGAGAAACAGAAAATTCTCTGGAAAAAAAAATGGAAATATTTATTTTTCTGGAACTCATACCAATACTTTCATCCCACACCCTATGTGCAAAGGATAAACATAGCAAAGCCAAGGCTGCATGAACCAAAAATGGGATTTTATAGATCAACATAGGAAGGAAGCACCAACATGCCCAACATGACTGCAAGGAACCATCCCAATCTCTATTTTGAACACCCACCATTTAAATATCATGAAGATGAGAACAGGGGCATGGTTTTAGAAAGCTGCCTTGCCTACTGAATAAGCTGCACTGAAACATCACCACCAGTAACCCTGACCAAAATTAGGGAAGAGAAGGCCTGGTTAATTAACCTTTCCATCAGTGGAAGCTTTGGCACGACTTCCCCTTAGACATGATGCTCTGACGAGGACAAGGATTTCGCTCCTCCACACGCTATAGCCAGCATTCAGCTCGGATGCTGGTGACACGAGGAGGGAGAGGTGCGGGGGCCGGTCCCCAGCCAGGTGCCAGGACAACCCCAACAGTCAGTTGGCTTCTATTGATCCCAGTTTCAGTGGTGGCTCATGAGAGAAGTCGTTAAGAACTGGTAATGATTGCACACTGAAGGATTACCTCCTAAAACCGTGAGGATCGATAGAAAAATCTTTCTGCTAAAAGTTCCATTGATAACTTAAGACCCCAAGCACACAGCGGCATTGTTCTCTCTCTCAACACCCAACATTTTTCTTTTTAATTGCCCCGTGAATTAAAACTTTTGAAACTACTTAATTACTGGATTTATACTTCATGAAAGGATCAGATGTAATTATAGGTTGTTTGGGGAAGGGGGGTTCTCTTTTAATTCTAATTGCAAATAACTGACTGTAAAATATTTTTGAGCATTACATTTAGAACAAAGATGTAGCCTTTGAAGTCAATATTTGGTTTATACCTTTCTGCAAAGGGGATGCACAAGAAAATACATCTTGCTTCTAGTAATATTAACTTATTACTGTGGCAACCGTTGCAGCACTCCTTCACAGGGCTAGACCTTCCCGTGCAAAATTCTCCACTAAAAGAAAATGGATGGCCCCTGCTCGGAGAGATCACCAGGCATTTACAGGGTGGCTCGGTAATGGGTATCAAGCAAAGAAATAAACAAGGAGGAACCGATAAGCGCTGAATCAATCCTGACCAGTTCACAAAGTATCATTTTCCGTACCCTCATTTTCTGGTCTCCTTACCCTGTTTGTAAATGACCTGTCACCACCACGAATGACTTTTAAGAAGGGATGTGGAAGGAGGCAGTCTATCACTGCGGATTTCAGTTCCCATGGGACAAGGCACTTACGTTGGTCTCCTGGAAGAATGAAGCTTTCTACCATCATTATATTACCTGCCTGCACAGGGAGAAGAGTTTTCTGGGCGAGATCCTCACACCTGAACACATGGATTTCAAAGGATGGGAGAACTTGAAACGAGCCATCGAAAACTTGGGAAACATCAACGCAGTTTGGAAACCTTGACATGAAGTACAGAAACCAGATGGTTTAAAAGTGAGTCTGATCTGGCAATCTCTTTGAAATGTCTACTCAGAGGAAGGCATGAGGAGCTCTGGAGGCTGCGCACAGAGGCAAATATGTGTTTATTTGGAAAAGAAAGGCCAACTAAAGAAAGCACATACTGGAAGGACACCGTTGCCTATGCAGTCTCAGGGGAAGAAAAAAAAAAAAAAGTACGGTTTTTTTGTTCGGTGAGAGAATTTATTTATAATTTATTTATCTTCATTTTCTGCCAGTAAAGCATGAAGCTATTTAAAGACATTTGATCACTCAATTCAGTAAAATAGTAAAACTATTCAAGATGACTAGAAAGATTTGGGCCATTATTTTCTCCATGGCCTTGAGGGTGTGATTCATCTGTCTAAACCTCTGGATCTAAACTAGTCACCTTAGACTCCCTTGAGAGATAGAAGAGGAAAATCATCACTTGCAAGGTGCGATTCATCTCCTCCCAAGGCAGACAGCTAATGCCGGGACCACAAAGGGCGCTTTGGAAGCGTCTCGCTCCCAGTTGAGTTTAGGCAGAGCCTGGGCTACCCAGCCCTGCCCAGCTGAGACCTGGGAGAAGGGTTTTAACTTCAGACGTTTTGAGGGGTCAGACTTTTCCTGACTTAATGTCTGTTTGTTTAGACAAGGAAATATATATGTGCATGCAGGAAGTACAGAGACTAAAGCCTAAAAAAAAAGACCCCAAACCTGTTAATTTACTCTGAAAAAGAATATCAGTTAGTCTTATTTCATTGCCCCCGTTCGACTCTACTCCTTCAAATCTCCGGAAAATCAAGTTTTATCCCAACTGCTCAATAAAATATCTTTCCTGTTCTTGGTTGCTTAAATTTCAGTAGCCAGTCATCATCCTTCTACTTTATTAGCTCTCCAATAAAGAAGGAAGTCAAGGTTTTCTGGATGTGATTCCCCCCTATATCCTAGATTAATGTACCCTCGATTAAGTTTGACAGAACTGATATTAGTTCAATTGTTCCTGGAATATCTCATCTGTAAAACGAGAGGAGAAATCAATTGAACAGAATACCTAGGGGAAGAGAACAGGAGAAAAGGACTGCTTTGTAAAAGAAGATTTTGCCATGATGAGGAAACAAGAAAAAATACAAATAGGGGGTTGTTTTGACAATATGCTTTTGCCTGACAGAACGCCCGTTTCGGGAAGCCTGGCAGTCACGATACAGGCAAGTGGCCGTAGGAGAGCAGCAGAAAAGGAAGAAAAAAAAAAATACAGCCGAGAGAAAAGGCGGCCAGTGAGAAATAATAATAATGAGCAAAATGTCCCATTAAACTTTGAGAGCAGCAGCTGCCTACACCTGGAGGGGGAATGAACGCAGACGGCGGCCAGGGCAGCATGCTGCATCTTGCGAGCATTCCTGCGGCCAAGGCAAGTCCCTGCAGCCCCGGGAACATTCCACCGCCTCCTGCCTCCCAAAAAGAAATAAAATACAGCTCTGCTGCTAACGTGGCCCCAGCCCTGCACGCCACGGTTAGCTGGGTCTCCTTAGAAATCCTAGAGCAGCAACGCGGCATCTTCCAATTTTCACTAAAGGCGGGAGCTGTGGAGGAGCAAGGCAGAGCCCTTTTGGGGCAGCAAGGTGGGACAGGGTCCCCAAGGAACCTCAGCTTCCATCAGCGGCCACAGTGACTTTGGACATTCATTTGTAGGAGGAAGAACGGCGTGCCCGTGCAATGGCTTGCTCAGTCTACATTTCAGCTCTGCACGCAGATAACGAAGCAGAGGAGACAAGGCAGCAGTTGTAAACGATCACGGGACGCAATCCTTAAAAGTTAAATGACCCTTTATTTCCTGCTCCAACTGAGCCTTTATTTCTTACTTTACTACTTATTTCCTACTCCTACAGCCCCCTCTGCTTCTCTGCGGTGAGAAACTTGGCTCGGTTTTTTATCAGCTACTGACCTAGATGTGGGTTGCACCTCAAAAAAATGTTAATAAGCACTTCATTATCCTGCTGGTTACTGTTCCGTGCCCGTTCCTGGGAATAGAGGATGTTCACTCCCCTGTGCATTACCTATACCATAAGGGGCACACATAAGCAAATCTGATTAAAGTCAAGACCCCACCCGCTACAGTTCAATGGGGCAGGAGCATCAACCAGTGCCTCCTCGAGCTGCTGCAGTCTCTGAATTTCTGGAACACAACTTCCAGGACCGATCTGGTGCAGAGTTAACCAGGAGGTGAATTTGTCTTCCTGTATTCCATTAGGATCTCCAGCTTGTACTACAAAAAAAAAAAAAAAAAAAAAAAAGCTGGGAAGAGTAGCTGGATGGGAACAGAATGCAAGCGTACAGAGGCTCAGTTCAGCAGATCTGTCTCTGCTACCTCCTTCCAGTTCTCATCTGCTGCCTGCTGAGCTGACAAGAGGTGCGCTAGAGCTACATTTTTTTTTTCTTTTGCCTCCTGTTGTCTTCACAGAATTTCAGAATATGCTGCCAGATGCTCATTCATGCCAGAGCAGGATGAGTAGTTTCTTCATTCCTAAATGAGCCCCTCTGATTCACGGTATCTGCCTCCAAACTCCGGGGGAATCAAAGTTTCTCATGGGCCCCCTGGAGAAAGATTAACATGCTAGCAAAAGCCTGATGGGGAATGTGGGTAAATAATGCTGGTTTGTGGATTTGTTCTTTGCCTGCAGTTCTTCCTCTCTGAGCAAAGCCCATCAGCATTTCCATGGATATTACATCCATTATCATAATGAGCATGAGGTAAATCTTGCTCACCATCTTCTTGCTAATTCTGCCCTGACTGTGCTTCCGTAATCCTCGTCAGGTTGCATCTTCTGTAAAGCTGCAATAGCTGGAGTTAGGAGATCATGTCCAAAGAAGCCTTAGGGTCGTAGGCATTGCTTTATATATTTTTCCAAAGAAAACATGCACAGAGGAAACTCATAAAATGTCTGTTCTTTCTTCTGTTGCTTCAGAACTAAGAGACTTGTAAATCAGTGCTGAATGGGATGCTGTATGCTTTTCTGCCTCTATTATGTATTATGGGGAAATTAATAAGTAATGGGATTTGCAAGATGAAAAGCAAGGAAATCCATAGGGTAGGTGATGGAGAGGCATAATTTAAAAAGTCAATGAAAGGTTCTGTTAAATCACAGTTAAATTATGCTGATATTCACCAAAGTCCTGTGGTAAAATGCTTCTTTCATAAAATATTGAGACTCCTTTCTGCAGTGACAAATGAAGGTTCCCACAATCCCGGAGGGCTGCAGGAGTGGGGATGAGCCCTTTTTGATACCATGTGAGCACAACGACATGGGGTACCTTCGGAGCACCATCTCACCGTGCCCCAAAGCTCCTTTCGAGGGCACTGATCCTCAGGACAGCATCAGGGAACGGATTCAAACTTCCCAGGATATGTCCTCTCCCTTTTCACCTCTCGCTCCTGACAACTGTGGTCACAACATTAATTCAAATATCCACACAACGTGCCTTCAGGCTCTCCTAAAACCATGCCTGTTCCGCTCCCTTGCTCTGTATTTTGGAAGGAAAGGGAAGCTCTCGGAGCTACCTTCCACGTACCCTGCCGGGGTCTGCGGGGTGGTCCAGCCCTCCGTCGCAGTTTATTCCGCACTCCGCTCCCGGTGGCGAGTGAGCTCCTGTTTCAGCACGTGCCCGGCTCCGGCACCGCACTTCTCAGAGCAAGTAAAACGTAAATAACGCTCCAGGCAACTCCCCCGCGGTCCTTCCAGCTCCTGCAGGCACATCGGCCTTGCGGTCTGGCATCGCGTCTGCACAGCGACTTCCCCATCAAGTGCCACGGCAGAGATGGGCGTTAGCGTAATTTTACCCTTAACCGTTTTGCCGCTCTGCACAGCGTGAGATAAATCCACCGATTTTCAGGAGTTGGGCCATGCCATCAGTACGGATTGGTACAAAAGCTTTCTCGGTCCTTTCTTGCAGAAAATAAAGGCCTCTCATTGAAACTTGAGAATTTTGGAACTGGGAAAACCATTTTAGCAATTTGGTAGATAAGGCAACGGAAACGCAGGGAATTGGGTCAGTGTGACCGTACCGAATACTGGCTTTTTGACTGGTGAAAATGCATGCAATTCTCATCCCCAATGACAAAGACGTGGGGGGAGAAGTACGTCAGGTGAGCAAGTGCTTCAGCCGACAAACTACAAATGCCTCTTCCTAATGCCTGTGGATCCAGAACCCCATTGGGCTCAGGTTTTCTTCTCATTTACATCGGGGTATGGCTTTTACAGCAGGGTCCTCAGATTGCGGAGGTTACGTTGAATTCCGTGAAGTAACACCAGTTCGCATCCTCCGTGACTTTGCCATGTTGATGTCAAAAGTAATTTGGTATTGGCATGGGCAAGGACAGGCTCAAACCCCCTCTCACACGCAGTATCTGCTAAATGAAGTCCTGTAGAAAATGGTTCAGCACTGAAACTCTACCTTAGATCACATCATTTTAATGCCTTTTTTTTTTTTTTTTCCCCTCCTGTTAAAGCTTGCAAAAAAGTAATCTCTGTCTTGTGAAGAATTGTTTTGCATTTTGGGACCTTAGGGAATTAGATGGGGTTAAGTAATTATCAGGCAACTTCCATGAGTTGAATAGAAATGGGCTGGATGGGCAGAAAGCTATACAATGCATGCAGATAAGGAAACTAAAATTCGGGAAATGACTGAAAAAGATATTCTAACCTTCCTGTGGGCTTCAGCCCATTCTGAATTTATCTGAATATATATTTTAAAGGCTATCTAAAACTGTCTGCTCAAAAGTGCCAAAATGCCTTTGTATATCAACACTGCCTTTGACCCGAAGGGGAAGAAACCTGCCTCAGCTCAGATCTTTTCAAATATTTATAGATATATTTTCCATTTTGACCTTAATTTGAATTTCACATTTATTTCTAATAAAATTCCGACATTTCCATTGTTGGCCAAATCTACTGAAATACTCACAGGAATAGAAGGGAGAGAATGAATATCGAGACAAGAATCAAAATTTGGAAGGAAATTTTGGCTTCATGTGAAGGGAGGAGCAGAGGCAAAGAACTTCTGGAATAAGTGAAAGTGGCCCAGTTAAGCACACGGAGCCACCAGAAGCCGAACCTGGCAGGCGTGAGCTCACCAGACGGCCGTCATCCAGAGGAAATTCAGGGGCAGAATTAGTGCTGCCCCATGGGAGTGAGCACGAGCTGCCAGAGAAAATCAGAGACTGCAGAGAAAGCGAAGAGAAAACACATCTCGAAAAGTGCAAGACAAAGATTCAGCGGGCAGAGGCACACAGTCTTCCGAGGAGCCGTATCCCCTGCTCTCAGCTTTGCATTTAAAACAAAAACCCCAAATCCTTTCCTCTTCCAGTGTGACCCATTTGTCTTTCAGATTGAGATTGTTCAGCTTGGAGAAGAGAAGGCTGCGGGGAGACCTGATTGTGGCCTTTCAGTACCTAAAGGGGGCCCAGAGGAAAGGGGGGGAAAATCTTTTTAGCAGGGCCAGCTGGGACAGGACAAGGGGGGATGGTTTTAAACTAAACAGGGTAGGTTTAGACTGGATCTAAGGAAGAAATTCTTTGCAATGAGGGTGGTGAAACCCTGGCAGGGGTTGCCCAGAGAGGGGGTGGAGGCCCCATCCCTGGGAACATTCCAGGCCAGGTTGGACGGGGCTGTGAGCAACCTGATGTGGTTCAAGGTGTCCCTGCTCCTGCAGGGGGGTT
>BOSO01008187.1:0-14929 GCA_018403395.1 Gorsachius goisagi | reverse complement strand
AGCCCTCCTCTGGCCCCGCTCCAACAGGTCCATGTCCTCGCTCCAGGGGAGGTCTCCCCAGAGCAGAGCAGAGGGGCACAATCCCCTCCCTCGCCACTGGCCACGCTTCTCTTAATGCAGCCCAGGGTAGGGTTGGCTTCTGGGCTGCCAGCGCACATTGTCAGCTCATGTCCAGCTTTTCATCCATCAGTACCGCCAAGTCCATTTAGGTTGATAAAGCAGTATTTTGGGGGAAGGCCCTTCTGTCCAGTTCTCTGTCATGCAAGGTGCGTTTGTCTTGCCCTTTCCTAGATACTCAAAGTTAATCTAAGCTGAAGCTAATTGTCGAGCTCTTTGTGAAACTGATGCAGAGAAACAGGCACTGGCAGAAGGAAGCGAGCGATCCTGTTCCAGAATAGATGTCTCAGCTAGATGGGATGGTGACTGGGGAGATAAGGATAGTCTTAGGTTGTAAAAAGTAGAGAGAGCTTTAGCATTTATTTTTAAGTGTGTGCAATTTTCATTGAAAACAGTAATTTGAAGTTGAGTGAAAGAAGGTTAGAGAAGACCTCTAGGCGCCGATTTGCATTTATTAGCCACCTCAAAATGTAATTCTGAGTCAGAATGATGAATGAGGGATGAGGTGCTGCTGAAGTAGGGAACTGAGAAAGACAGTCCCAGGCTAAACAGGGTACAGAAGAGCTCCCTATACGCTGTCCCTAAATGCATTCATCTGCCACTGAAATGCATCTGGAATGACAGGTTTTCATCTTGAAACATTGTGATGTGGGCGTTTTGGGATGAGTTTGAGAAGAAAAGAATGAGAAGCAGTGACTAAGAAGCCAGAGGTAAAGATAAATCTCAAGCAAAGAGATCAAAGAATAAAAAAATCATAAACTTTTTCTATTTTTGGAAATGAAATTTTATTGTCTCATCTGCATGTTTCAGAGGTTCATATATTATGCATAAACTGCTGACAGCAGAAATCATTCCCAGACTTTTGGAGAAGAACATAAGCTGGGTCTTGGACACTAAATAAACTAATACAGATCTGATTTATATTTTGAAGAAAATTCTAATCACAGATGAGGTATTTGAGGATTCATGCAAACCAAATATGGGAAAAGAGAACCAGCGATTCAAGCTTTAGGCATCGAGATCATCCAAGGGAGAAGCGAGCCGATGGGTCCAGGTGCTGGGGCTGGATCCTGCTGCTAGTACTTGGGACATGTTGGTGGCAGCTTGCAGATGTTCTTGGTGTACTGGGGGCAGTAGGGAACTGGGGGGCAGCAGGGCTGCACGGGGGGGCAATAGCGTTGCACAGGGGGGCAATAGGTCTGCACGGGGGGGCAGCAGGGCGTCACGTAGGTGTACTTCTGCACCGGCTGCCTCTGGATGGTGTAATGGCAGGAGGGTCCCGAGTCGTGGCAGGAGGAGCGGGATTCATGGCAGGACCCACGGGATTCATGGCAGGAGGTTTCGTGGCTGTGGCAGGGCCTGCGGGAGCACATCTTCCTGGAGTACCAGCAAAGCTGTAGGGAAGAGAGAAACTGTCATCCTGGTACAGCGGCCCTGATGTACGTGAGCATACCTGCATTCTCCAATTTGCTCTGGAATTCCTCATTTTCTTCCTAATTTCTAGTTCTTCAGGGATAAAAAGGTGATTTCAATGCTGCTGAGGTACTGGGAGATTATTTATATCCCCCACTAAAACCATGATCTCTTACACATGCAGTTTGCCTTTCAGAGAAAGAACACCCATTGCCCATATGCAGCCCCAGACCCTTCAGTGTTTTCTACCTGAAAGCTTTGAAGCCTCTTTCCCATAAAGTCCTCCTCTGTCCTCTCTCTATTTTCCAGTCTTTCTGTTGGTTTGGTTTGGCTTGAGCCTCTGCCTGCTAAGCCAATATCCCACTTGCCATTTGCATTAATAAACCAGCTCTTGTGGGTATCAAGAACTTGGTCTCTGACCGAGGTCCGGAGACGAGGAGTGAGTATCATCCTCCAACTCTACCAAAGCTCATATGAAAGCAGCTGGTTCCATAAGGAAACTCAAGAGAAATAGAAAAATTTTACTTACCCCTTCAGCAACAGGAATGAAGATGTATAGGAGCGGAGAAGTGAATGAAGGAAACTGGGATGAGAGCCCTTTTATACTTTTCCAAAGGGTTATCTGGGACATGAGACATCTCTTGGCAAGTGTAACCTAATTACATATCCCAGCCCATTTCTATCCACTGTATTCAGCTTCCGACATTTTCCCTTTGATGCACTGTGCTTTTAGCATTGTAATTGTCCCATAGGTTATTAATAGCACTCTAATTCCCCTGCCTCCCTATGAAAGAGATTGGAAGGTATTTCACGCAAAGTGACGCCAATGCCAAAGAAACTAATGGACCTGGTCACGGACAACAAGTATCAAGCAGAAGAGATGTTTGTAATTCAGAAGTACCAATTCCTCAAGCTGTGCTGGGATGTCACATGGGCCAAGAGCTAAACGTGAGCTCATCTCCATGTGAAGAAAAAGAGATTACTAACGTATGCGGATTATGTTCAGGGCAGGAATACTCCAGCTGGATTGCCCAATGATACTGGATATTTTAACGAGACATTCAGCATTAGCCCAAAGATGTCCTTCAGTGCTAATTTCAACCTGTCTACATTGTGTGTCCTACCAAGGATTTCTTTTATTTTTGCTATAGGTGCTGTTTTAGTCTAATTCTGCAATACGGTGTTGATGGCAGTGGTGTCAAATCCCGGAGCTGAATGGTTTGATGTGAACCCACCAGCCTAAGTCCTGCTCACACTTCCAGAGGTGCAGTTATTTTCTGTTCCTATTTTCCTCTGCCATTCTTTAATGTACTCCTAATTTTTTCCCTCAACTTTTAAAATAAAACCTGTCTTTAATTTACTTTCTGGAAATCTTTAGCAGCTGAGGTTGTGAGTCTGTGGGCCATGGGCCTGCCTCCAGCATAAGGTTTAAGTTCTTTATTTTCACAATGATGTTGACAATGATATTTGGACTATCAGCTGGGGTAGAGCGCTGGTGTTGCTGTCCTGCTTTCAGTACTCATCCATGGGACCTCTGCAGCTCCCATGGAATTTGGCATCAGGCAGGGCTGTAACTCAAATAAAAAAATAAACAAAACAGCATAATGTGGTAGAGGTAGATGTTTCTGAGCCTGGATTTTCCCGTGAATCATGGATGAACTTCAGCCTTCCTTCCCGTGTCTACGTACAGGTCATGCCCATCTAACCCAGCAATTACATTTTCTTGTCCCATAAAAAGCAAGAATGTGTCACACCGGGATGGTGTTGTGGATTAGACGTCAGGGACAACTGATTTTGGGTGATGCTTTACTGACTCACGAGGATCCCTCAAACAGGTCCATTCACATCTGTGCTTCAGTATCACAATGTACAGAATGAACCTATAAATACTTTGCTGCAAGGTTTTATTTAGGCTGTAGTTAGGCAGCACCTTTGGAAACCTTTGATCACGTGTGGGAGTAAATTGGCTGTCATATAAAAGTGAGAAGAAGGTAAAAATAAAAGAACCCCCCTCATCAGTTGTAAATATTGGGACTCAAGGGCAGCAAACAAAATGGGCTGTGGTCAGGGGAGACCAAAGCCCCCATTCTCCAGGAGTGCCTCACTGCTGAAGCCCCCAGCTCTATAAAGTTCCCCTGTTTCAGGCCATTCCCTTTGGTTTGACTTGACTTCTCCTATTGCTCCCCTGTTGTTGACTTAAGGTACGTGATTTGACTGATGACCTGGAACATTTATGGAAACACATTTGTAGGCTCTGGCTTTGTGTTTACCCACTTGACTTGGCTTTGCCTAAAACCAGACTGCTTGTTTGTTGTAAATAGTGCAAGAGAGAGATACTTTCTGTGGAATATTTCTTGTATTTTCTTGATAAATTATATCTGACACTTGAAAATAACGGTAAAAATTAGGTTTTTGGAATAAATATTTCACTTGCAGGAAAGATATTATGATATCTAACAAGTCATCCAGGAGATATCTTATAAGCAATGATAAAACAGGGGAGAAAAAAAAAATCCAATCCAAATTTGCTGTAGGTAAATCCTCTGTTTGTTGTTGGCCCTGCTTATCTTGAAGTGCAGTAGATAAAAAAAAAATGCATAAAAAGATATTTTCTTGCTTCCGTCACTGAGCTACCTTTCCTTTAGGTGTCCCCCACCCCCCAAAATGGCATGCTCTCCTGGGAGGGAACCCTTCTTCAACTGGAACTCAACCTGGTATGACCCGGCAGGCTTCTGGCTGGACACCCGGTGCACACCCCTCCTCTACGCCTACAGCCCTGGCTGCGCCCATGGCAGAGACTCGTGCCAGGGTGGCCACGACTATCGGCACTACGGCTACCGCTGCTCAGTCTGCTCTGAGCTGGCACCGTACCGGGGGAGCAGGTCTTCTCCCTGTGCCAAGGAGCTGGTGTGAGCTACGAGGTCTGTGGGGCATGCTGTAGTTATGGGGTATGCTCGGAGGGGTGTTATAGGGGATGCTACCATTAATGGGAGACCAGATTGTGCAGGACCCTCACTCTCGTGTGGGCCGGGACTCTCACATTGCAGCATCGCTGCATTCAACCACAACAGCATGGCCAGAAGACTTGTGTAGGAGCCCAACACTTGTCCAACGCTTTTTTAGGGCAGAGAAAGACGCTCTGCATGCAGGGCCCCCTCGCCTCTCACTTTTCTAATGCTCGCCTTGGGTTTATCCGTTCGTTGCAGTTTGTTTCTCGCCCATTCTTTTCCTGTTACCTTGACTGAGGCACTGTCCAGAAAATGTCCTCTTCAGAGATTGCCCTCAGCATGGGCATCATTGCTGCTGTGGCCTTCATGGCAGGGGGAAGTTCAGGACAATTTCCCACTGAATTTATGCAATCTGCTTTCCTGCCTCGCTTCCCGGACATGTGTGCTAACAAAACTCCAGCTCAGGAGAGATTTGCTGTCTGTGTTCCTCAGGCTCTTCCTAAGTCTCTCCTTAAACAAACGACATAACCCGCAGTGCTTCAGCTTAGCTGAGAGCCAGAGCGTAGGTGAAAACTTGGACTGCTTAGAAAGAAGTAAGATAGGAGATTTTTATCTCCCTTCCCCCAAACGCTTTCAGCCAGACTCAAACCCAGCCCAGAGCCTCCAGTCTGGCTTCGTTTCATCCTCCTGTTTGGCAGAGGATGGGTTTGGCACTGGCAGGGGGTACCTGGGTATCTGGGGGGACAGGGACCATCGGTGGCACCGTTCGATGCTGTTGTGCAGTCAGAGCTGCACGTCTCTGACCCTGACGTTCATTCATTGCACCTGCAATCATGTTCCTTGCATATGGGAATGATGCTCCTCGTTATTTTAATTAACAGTAATAATATAACAGGTGCTAATAATAAGCTGCTTGTTCCTTTCAAAGATTCAGTGCAAACCCTTTGCTAATTAAATATCTAGCGCATTGCACACAATGCTGCTCTCATCCCGCAGAGGCACAAATTCCAGCAGCAATCCGCCTCCGTGCTGGTGGACACTGGGGGAGAACCTGGGGATGAAGCTAGTACAATGGGAACTACGGCTCCCCATTTTTGGGGCCACCCACCCATTTAATTTTCTTTTTTTTCTACATCTACAAGGGAAGCTCAGAACTTTTATGGTTTTTGCTGAGAAAAGTTACCTTCAACCTTGGTAGGAACTGGGAATATTTTTTTTCTTTTGCAATCTTTCTCTTGTTTTCCAGGCATGGGTGGTGTTTACAGGACTAAAGTTCAGAGCAGGAGCCTACACTGCAGTGCATGGCCTGACTTAAACCCAGTTTTATTTTGCATCAGCCAGTATTTCATCTAGGCAATATGGAGTCTTGCTGGGATTTTTAAAGAAGGTGGAGTTACCTTGCATGAAATATCTACCTGACCCCATATTCTTTATTTAGAGCAGGTCAGAAGGAAGATTAAGTGCAATGTAGTCCTCCCTTGGCTCATACCCCCTTGTTTATGGTGATCAGACTTCCTAGATGGAGTCTGCTTTTCTGCTCACCAGCCACGCACGTATTGCAAAGCCGAAGCTTTGCTTTTGGCTCCTTCAATATGTGCCTGAGAGAGTCTGAGGCTCAGGGCCAGTTGTCGCAGAGCCAAGGGCTGGGATTAGTGAGAGATGCTGATCTGCACCTTCAACCCCAGACAGCTTTTCCAAACCCAGCGTCTGGATCTGTCTGGCAGACGCACGAGGTGTGGGGACTGGAGAGCTGAGCATTGAGGTGCAATGGGAAGGGGGAGAAGCTGTGAAAAGTAGCTCTCGTTAACAAAGGCAGCCTTGGGAATGATGCTAAAGATAAGGAGGGGGTAATGGTAGAAAAACACCAGGACAACAGCACGTTTTATGAGCTTTAGGTTTTAATCACATCTTTGTTACTGGAGACAGGAGCAGGAAATTAATGGATTCCAATCCTTGCGCGTGCGAGGGCAAATCACGTTTCTGCCATGCTAATGCCACTTTGCGTTATCAGGAGTGGGGAGAGGTAATACGTGCTGGAGGGAAGGGGCAGGACCTGCCCAAGCTGAAGGCTGCATCCTGGGGGGGAGAGGGGAGAGGCGCAGCCCCGCAGTGTGCGCTGACCATCGGCTCCTCCTCGCCCCTTCACTTCTGCTGCTGTGGGGGCCACTGCACCGGCTGCTTGATCTGCTGCTGCTGCTGGCAGGGAGCTGGGGCCACCGGCACCTGCCCGGGCACGGTGACCACCGGGCACTGGGGAGGGAGAACCACCACTGGTGTCACATCCTGCACGGCACTCACTTCGTGGCAGATGACCTCCTCGGAACCATGGCAGGACCTCTCGTTGTCGTGGCAGGAGGAACCTCCACTGTGGCAGGAGGAGCTCTCGGTGCTGTGGCAGCCTCTGTCTCCACGGGAGCACATTTTTCGGTTGGTGCGGTGAACCCTGGGAAGAAGAGACCTTTGTTGTTAGAGGCATGAAGGGCAGCGTGCTTTCCCCCTTCTGCTTTGAGTTTCCTTGATGTGTTTAGGAGCCTGCCGGGGCTCGGCAGGATTTGCCTGTCTGCCCGTCCCATTTCTGCAGCTTGGGGTTTCATTCCTGCAGCTCTGGATCAGCCTGCACCATCTGAACGCCCTCACAAGCCCCCCCAGCAGCCCTGATCCCCATTTCTGCTGGCCTCCATGAGCCGTTTCCTTGCTCTCCCTTACTGCATCCCATGAGCACTCATGCAAGACACCCTGGGGGTACCTCAGGGCTGTGTAAGAGGGCAGCAGATGCGCTGTGGGCTGCCACGTTTATGCTACATCGGCAAGGGTCTGAAAAACTTGCAGCCTAGAGGAGCTCTAGCACAGCTGGTGAATTTACAGCCAGGACTGGTGGTATTAGAGCCTCGGCAAAATACATTTGCAAAGCCAGGTGCTCAAAATGAATAGGCTCCTGTGCCTTCCTCCCTCTTCTCCCTTATCCTGTCCTCTGCTCCCTCCTCACGTCCTCTGCTCCCTCCATGCCCTGCAGACCCTTGCCCAATTTCCTGAGGCATGAGGAAAATCCTATGGGCACATCTAAATCCCCTTCTGAGCAGAGCTGAGATTTCAGTTCTTTCCTAAATTTCTTCAAGGACAGCTCAGCTTAATACTTTCAGCTCCTGAAGATTTATACTTTCCAAAGGAGCTTAGTGAAGGAGTCAGGCTCATCAATTAAAATTCCCGGGCTAAACCCAAGGTTTCTTATGAAAGATGAGCCTGCTGCCTCCCATTCATTCCAAAATCCCATTCTTTATTTTTTTATTTCCAGTTTGTCCTTTGGACAAGAGGAATCCTGAGCACAGAAGTAACCCAAATACATCTACACGTGGTAAGAACAATAAATGTTGCTTCCCAGCATAGGCAGTCTTGACACCAATTCTGAGAGTGCAAAATTACCCCAGCCACCAAGGCAAGGACTTGGCTCTCAATAATCTTGGCACCTGCAGACAGACCCTGAGCTCAGCTCAGTCCAGCAAATTTTCATAGGAAGGAAACATTAGCGGTGTAGTAGCAACTTACCTTGGGTGTGAAGGCTCTGAAGAAGGAGTGGAGCTGAGTGAATGAGCTGCTCTCCCATCTGAGAACTTTTATATGGTTCCTAACGCTCTTCCTGAAAATGCAATAAACCCCTGGGGACAAATGACCAACGTATTTACAAAACAGCCCCGCCTCTAATTATCCACCACCTTCAAAAGCTTATTCAACCCGATTTCTTTGATTGACTTGTCATACGGTAGATTGTCTTCCTTGTGTTACACAGTTTAATTGCCACCCTGCCCCACGCAGGTTGTAATGCACAAAGAGTGAAAACCGTGTGGGTGGCTTGACTGTCTCACCATCATGCCGGGATGAGTTCCACGTTGCAAAATGGATGGCAAAGGTGGCGCTTTTTTGGGTTTCTGTCCTCCTGAAACCTCTTGCCCAAAGTCTGGCAGGGAGGAGAGGTCACGATGCCCAGTCACCTCTAATTGCTCTTGGCAGGACTGGGGTCTTGCACAGCAGACAATAGTCACCGCTTTCAGGTCTGTGTCATAAAAACCGGCAAGTTTTTATAAAGTCCTTATCACATGTCTTCTGAAAGCATCTTTAAAGTTGGCTTCGCCCTGTAAGACACCTGTAGGTGCCAAGAAGCTTAGGAGCCAAGGGTCCTCTCTCAATATCCTCTCTCTGTGTCATTTCCCAGAGCAATAAAACCAGGATAATGAAGTCTGTGGCCACTGTGGCCACACAGGCTCCAAGAGCTATGCCTGGCAAGTGACTTGTCAAAGCCAGGTAGCGGTACAGGCCACTTTCGGAAGTCTTGGCTTAATATCCGTGAATACCCCAAGAACGTAGTGTGGTTCCTCTACCTGTGTGCACCTACTTCACCTCTCGTTTTATAGCTGTTTCACTGACATGGAGATAGTTACCACTAATTTTCGTCGCCGATGTTTTTCTTGGCCAATGCCAAAAAGCCCTGAACAGACTTGCTCTTTTAAAATGTCTGTTTTTCTAATATTTTAATTATTTTTTATTTTTTTTATTTGCCTGCCTCTGAAGCAGCCGTTGTCCGTGATGGGAAACGCGTGCCTACAGAAGCCGCTTGGGCAAACCTTGCATTCATGAGTAAGCAGTGAGTAAAGCGCTACCTCAGAGACCACGAACCCGAGCTCACCACGGATCTCAAGCTCACCCAGCTCTTCCCTGGGGCAGGATGGGTGCACCCTGGGTACAAAGCAGCGGACTGCTGCAAGCCTGGCATGCTCGCCTGGCCCTGGTGCAATCAGCTGTGCAACCACGGCTTTGCAACAGCCCCGGTTTCTCCTTTTCCCTCCCATTAGCAGCTCAACCGTGCAGTTTCAGCTGGGCTGAATGTGTTTTTTCCTCATTTTGCATCTTAACTCCCCCTGCAAACATGGGAGTCGCAAGGTTTTATTGGGTAGAGATCGAGTGAACATCTGAAGGAGAGGGCTGGCTCCCACTTGTTATTTCTAAAACAATTTCTTTAGTTTCTATCCAGAGGCGCCTCTTAGTTACTTTCATCAAGAAGCCAGATTTGTGTTTACCATTCGGCCTGCCTGTTTACAAACAGCCCAAGCAGAGTGGCCATGGCTTTTGCAAGCACCGACACGCTCGTGGACGGGAGTCCTGCCTTATCACAGTTGCTCAGCCGTGAAGGATGACTCGTTCCCCCCACCATTGCACAATGAAATCTGCATCTGCAAGTGCGCATGTGGGTGCCCGTGTGTAAAATCCAGCCTCCGCTGGCTCCCGGCTTCATGCTGGAGGTGAGCTGCAGCCGCTCCAGCGGGCAGAGGAAGGCAGTGGGGTGCAGCCCCGGCTCCTCGTGTTCAAGCCCTGAGTGCAAGAGCACCCTCCTTCTCCCCCGGGTCTGTTATACTCTTATATCATCTAGCTCAGTTAACATCGACGCTTGTGGAGTGCTTTTTGATAAAAGCCTCAAAGAACCATCCAGGTGGGACAGTGAATAAAAAAAGTGCTTTCAAAGTGTTTTCTATTTTCTCTTTTTTGGGGGGGGGGACACACACTGAAATTTTGGGCTGGTTTTTGGTCAGTTGGTTGAATAGGGAAGTTTTTGAGTACTCCAGGCTCTAACTGGTTTTCTGGACATGTCTTGGAAGCTGATTGAGCTTTCTGAGTTCTTTTGCCACCTATGATGCTATCAGCTGAAGTAGCGCAAATAACAGAAATCAGTAATGAAGTGGTAGATTTTAGAAATACAGGTAGATGCAAATAAATGATAACGTTGTCTAATCTTAGAATGGAATTTCACATGGCTGGTGACAAAACCTTATGTAACGTTGCCTGTGCCACGGTCTTACGGCAATTTGCAGCGTGCAAGATACCCGTTGTGGCACCAAACACAGGGATAGGGCTCAGAGGAGGGGGTTTTTGTAAGCTGAGGTGTTTTACAAACATCAGGGAAAGTTTTCTGGATCTATATTGAGCTGGAGGGTCAAAATCTCCACAGGTGGATGAAAACAGCACTGGTAAAAAATATTTTACAATGTAATTTTATGCTCTTTTGTCTCCCTTTTAAATGAGCACGGATCTATGGGTGTTTTTTCCTTCATTACCAATATTTGGAGGAGTTGAACACCCCCAGGGAACAGTCCCGAAACACTAAAGGTTTGGCAAATACCACGTAACAACCCGCACTGGATGTTTAAGCCTCCCCCGCGCTGCCCCATCCGCACAGCACGGAGGAACCGTCTTCTCCCTGTGCCTAATTTAGGGCCTGAGCCTATCAAAAAAATGCCATGAAGCAGGTTACTGCGAAGAAGCAAACGAGCTCATTCGAGTTGCTTCATGCCACTGGTGCAAGCACAAAGGTTTACGTGCTCTGGCTTACAACATCACCTGCAATCTCTCTGGGATGGGAGCCCGGCGTGTAATTGTTTCCACGTAAACAACCTTGCACTCCCAAGGTCATGCTGTAAATAATAATCAGTCGGGAATCACCTGGGAGTTTTGCATATCTCCTTGATGTAGCCCACAGGGTCTGGCCTGCGGACCCATGCAGAGGGTCTTGGCAGGGCACAGCGTTTCCATTTGATGGGAGCAGCATGGGGGAAATGCTGATTTCAGCAAGAGCAAAAATAAGAACCTTCTCTTACTGTTGAAAATTAGGTACTTTAGTTCTATTAAAATAAATATTACAGTCGGGTATGGTTGTAAAATACGTATCAAATATGTTGAAGGTACGTCTTGTGCTGTGAAGTAGACTCCTTCAGTATCTGTACATTGAGTGAAGGAGCCAGAAATTAAAGAAATCATTCAGATACTGGAATTCCCCACAGACTTTGAAGTTTTATTTTCCAGCCCGTGAGCAAAAGGAGATGGAGAGAAGGATTTTTTCCTGTCATCAAAGCACAAATCACTTTTCCCAGCAACGTTTGAGCACAGCCCCATGCAAGGACCACAAAGCTTCCTGACCGTAATGACACTCTTGGGGAAAAGCCACGACGTGGCACATCCAGGGCACTTTTGCTTGAGCCGGGATGGCTGCTGGGTCAGTCACTTCTTCTGGCTGGGGGGCCAATGGCTGATCTGCTTGCTCTGGTGGGCCTCAATGTTGGGAACAACCACAGGGCATTTCTGCTGCGTGGCCTGGGAGAAATCGCCGCCTCCAAAGCTGAGCTCTGGGCCTGAGTATCCCCCGATGCCATAGCCCAATCCTCCGCTGTAGTACCCTGGTCCACCGCTGCCCCCACCTGCTGTTAAGGCCTTTTCTCCCAGTGATGCATCATATCCGTATGCAGAGCCTCCTCCTGCAGTGATGGATCCTCCACCACCCCCATAGCTGCTAAAGGGGTTCTGGCCTGAGTCCTCACTGCTGCACCCCATTCCGCCCCCGGAGCCGTAAACTGGGACTGTTCCCCCTGCAATGCCCCAGCCAGATGTCCCCTCACCGTCATGTCTGGTTATTACAACAGATCCTTCACCGCCACCTCTGTACCCCCCTGAAATGTCATAGGTGGTTGATGTTGGCATGGGCTGCCAAGATGAAGGTCCCCGGCTGTAGATGACTGAGCCTTCTCCACCACAGAAGAAGGAGCCGTGTCCCTCGAGGTTCGAGAAGCCCCCTCTATTGTTGCAGAATCCTCTGTGGTGTGAGGAGATCTCGTTGTTGTAGCCCCTGTTCCGGCGGGCACATCTCCCTCGGAGAAAGTGATAAATCTGAAAGAGGAAAGAAAAACCCAAACTCTAAAGCCTGCACTGTTTTTGCTTCATTTTTGCACCACGGCAGGTGGGGAGGCTGCAGGTGTGGTCGGGAAGGCGATGCCAATCTTCAAAACAGGGCGCTGCCCAGCTGCTCCTCAAATGCAAGAGTATTTTGACTCCTACTGGGGTAGCTTTTCTCTTTCTTATCTCCAGAGTGTGTTTTCAGAAAATCAACATCTGAAATATGTTCTTTTAACATCTGATAACTGCCCTGGTTTTCCTCGCTCATCTTTGTGATCGTAACTGCAGAGCTGTAAAAATAGCAAGGATTGTCCTTGCTTCTGGTTTTAAACTGCTGCAACAATGGTGGGTCAAAATTTCTATCCCTGCTGACATTTTTGGCTAGGTTATTGCGATCTTTGCATAGCATCCCCAAAGGTCTTTCACGTAAGATAATCGGCACAGCCACAGAGGTCTGTAACCCTTGTGAAGCACAGCATAGACTTGTTATTAAATAATATCAAAAACGTGTCCCACAGGTTGCAAAGTTGAAAACAGCAAAGACCATGGAGTCACCAGGTGCTGGTCCCACTATGGACTTGTCTGGGTTTTTAGCCTGTTCAGCCCCATGGCTCCCAGTCCAGTGACCTAGCTTCACCTTGCTTCCCAGCGATCTGATCCACACCATAGCAAGAAGCCGTATGGATCCCGAGACCTTTGCTATGGATGCTCAAGCAGCATGGGTACTGCTGGAACACGTGTCAAGCTCTCCAATGAAGCCATGTCCCATGAATATGAAATAATATAGTTTCAGAAAAGAGCAGACTTACCCTCCTCAGCCATCGGAAACACATTTAGAAGATAAAAGTCGACTGAATGAGGAGCTTTAAGAGCCAGGAACTTTTATATGGTGTTTAGCATATATGGGAAGTGAGACACCCTAAGGAATGGCAAGGATTTATTTACCAGTCCAACTCTGATCCCAGTGTTTGCTTTGACTCATGACATCTTGATCAATATCTTTCCTTCACACTGCTTGTTGTGTTGCACACGGCAGTAATTGATACTTCTGCTTAATGATCCTATTCCTGTGCTCCTGCTCTGAGCTCCAGAGCATCACTTTGGCCCCCAGTGAGGTGGCAATGCTGGGGGAGACTGGGGGAGGTGGGTGGGAGCGTGGGTGTAGGGAAATGCTGAGGAAGAGGATTAGTGAGTGTGGGGCAGAGGGTGGTGGTGACTGGGTCCTGGCCAGGGAAGGGGCAGGCTGCCGCTCGGCCATGTGGCACCGCTCAGGGCTCCAGGCATCGCTGAAGGGTGGGTGTGATCAGTACCAGATCAGTATCAGTGCGATCAGATCTCTTGTACTCGGGAGAGTGGAAGGCAGGAAAGCATCTGGTGGCCACAAAGAGTATTGAACCCTCCAGTGTCTTACTGGTGGCTCCCGTGGGGGATTTTCTGAGGAAGACATTTGCATCCGAACCAAAAGCTCGTCAAAAGTGAAGCGCCCAGTTCAGGTATTTTGCAAAGGGTGCTGAGATGCTCTGAGAAAGCTTAGATGTTCTGGAGAGAATTGCCAAGGTGTGAACGTCCTGACCCTTAAACCCACTGTGACTGAATTACTCATCTCATGAGGGATTATGCCACCAGACGCCTGCCTTCTGCATTTTCGTATGTTGTGCCCTTCCTCTGGCTTGCAAAGTGCACCAAGCACCAGGGCCTCCAGGGAGACTGATCTGGAGGGCTGCAGGGGATATGTAGGAATAGTAGATAGGGTGGTGCTGCCCGTCGTGATGTCCATGCTGCAGCCTGTGGTGCTCCAGCTCAGTCCCATAGCATGGCTCTTGCAGGCTGGACAAAGTCTGTTCAGCTCTGAGCAATTCTGCCGTGGGGACAATGAGTCCCAGCTTTGGCAAAAGGCCACGTCTACCGGGAAGAAAGCAGTGCACAGGGGTGGTGATGCTGCTCTCAGCATTTTGAAGATTTCAAAAGGTTGGGCAAGGAAGGATTAAGGCCTGGAGGCATGATTTGCAGTGTGTTGAGCTACCTGAGGGACTTGTTGCTGGTTTTATTACCTTCTGCCTGGCCCAGGGTTGATTCAGCTGACCCACTGTGTGAGATTTACCCTATGAGGTTTACAAAGCTGGGAGAGAAGTGGAAGGATGGCAGGGACATGGATGTTGGCATGGTGTTAGTGGCCACCCCGGGCAGCAACGGGGGTTATTGAGGGTCAGCTCCAATCCCTGCTCTTCAGCCCTGAGCTTGATGGGCTTGGTCATGTCTCTCACCAGCACTTCATTGCTCGACAGACATGGTCTCCTGCCTCAGAGGACTAAGAGCCGTGAGGTGGGATGGCTGCACCATGCACAGGAGCCAAAGGGATGTGGAGCGTTGTGGGTGCTTGATAGTGTAAGCTGTGCTCTGAGTTATCATGGAACTCTACCATGGAGAAAGACGAGAAACTCCTAGAGAGAGTCCAGAGGAGGGCAACAAAGCTGATGAGGGGACTGGAGCATCTCCCCTGTGAGGAAAGGCTGAGGGAGCTGGGCTTGTTCAGCCTGGAGAAGAGAAGGCTGAGAGGGGATCTCAGCAACATGTACAAATATCTGAAGGGTGGGTGACACGAGGATGGAGCCAGACTCTTCCCAGTGGTGCCCAGTGCCACCAGGACATGGGGCAATGGGTACAGACTGAAGCAGAAGAGGTTCCAGTTGAACATGAAGAAGAACTTCTTGACTTGGAGGGTGCCCGAGCCCTGGCCCAGG
>BOSO01008185.1:6334-80532 GCA_018403395.1 Gorsachius goisagi | reverse complement strand
AAGGCAAGGCAAAGCAAGGCAAGGCAAGGTGAGGCAAAGCAAGGCAAGGTAAAGCAAGGCAAGGCAAGGTGAGGGAAAGAAAGGCAAGGCAAAGCAAGGCGAGGGCAGCAGGGATGACCCGATCCGCGCGGCGGAGTGGGCGTGGCCTGCACAGCCGGGGCGTGGCCTTCAGGGCGGAGGGGGCGGGACCAGGGGGCGTGTCCCGCCTTGCCCCGCCCCCTCCGCTCGTCCCACCATCACGCCACCGGCGGCGCGGGTCCCGCCCCCTTCGCGCGTAGTGATTGGCGGGGGCGGCGGGGCGGGGCGGAGCGTCACGGCGGCCAGCGGTTATAGGGCGGAAGTGGGGCGGGGGGCGAGGATGAGCGGCGGGGGCCACGGGAGCGCGCGATGGAGCTGGCGGTGCTGGTGACCGGTGCTAGCGGGTGAGCGGCGGGGGCCGGGCGGGGGAGGAGCGGTAACCGAGCGGGCCGGGCCGGCGTTGTCTCTGACACCGTGCCGTTGCAGCGGCGTGGGGCTGGCTCTGTGTCGGCGGCTGTTGGAGGAGGACGGGCGCATCCACCTCTGCATCGCGTGCCGCAACACCGCGAAGTGCGAAGCCACGCGTGATCTCCTCCTAGCTGCCCACCCCGCCGCACGGATCTCTACCGTGGAAGCTGACCTGGGCAACCTGGCTTCTGTCCTGCGTGTCACCCGTGAGCTCCGCCGCAGGTACTACTGGGGTGCTGTCCTCCACCCCGCTGGACCCCCCTGTCCACCCTTTTGCCCCTCACATCCATGCTCTTCCCTGTGCAGGTTTCAGCGCCTGGACTTTGTCTACCTCAACGCTGGGACAATGCCCAACCCGCACGTGAACTTCAAGGCACTCTGGCACGGCCTCTTCAACGGGTACAAGATGTTGGGGGGTGTCTGGTCCCTGGCTTGTGGGCAGTATGGGGTGCTGGCAGCACCATCATGGCCAAGGCAATGCCCTTGGGTCCAGGGCTGAAGATTCCCCCTCCCCTCCCCAGTGTGACCCGGAGCACCTCCCTGTGGGATGCGTGGCCTTGCATGGGGTGGGCTTGCCAGCCGTGTGAAGTGCTGGGGTGCTCCAAGGCACCCAGTGCTGCTTCCGATCCCTGGTTCAAGGCCCACTGCGTGCAGGGGGAGGGTGAAAGCTCACCCAAAGCCTGCAGCTCCTGGTGCTGGGCATCAAGTGGAAAACGCTGGTGCGTTGCTGGGGAGGTGAAGTTTGCTCTTACCCACTCTCCTTACCGTTGTTTTGGTTCCACTGTAGGTTTTCATAGTTGCGCTCAGCTGTCAATTGCTGTATTTTGTGAAGCTAATAGTTAATGTTTATTCTATAAACGCCATGGGGATAAGTGTCATTATTCTATAAGCAACATAGGGAGGCTGAGCTAGGGAGCAAAGTGACTTGCGTTGAGCCCAATACAGTTGTTGGGGTCTTGGACATAGATGCTAGGCTGCTTTCCTTGTCTGAATTAGGCATGGCCCTAGGGCTTAGTTCCATGCTGGAACTTGATTTTTGTAATCTGAGCATTGAATGGAAGAGCAAGACTTTTTTTTTTTTTTTTTTTTTTTAATGGTACTTTACCGTGGTGGAGTGAAGGAAGAGACAAGACATCTCCAGTCTAGTCAGTATTGAGACATTCGCAAATAAAGGGGCTGGGATATTCTGTAAACTTCTTCCAGCCATTTTTTCATGACAGCCCTTGCAGGTGAAACTGGAGACTCTTTGAGGAGCCTGTGTGGTGGGGAATGCTTCTGAAGGACTGAAGTGGGGCAGCACTAGACCCCTCCCAGCAGCATTTCTCTAACTCCTGTCCTTGGCTCCTAGGAAGCTGCTTCACATGCTGACTACTGCGGAAGGTGTAATGACCCAGACAGACAGGCTTAATGGAGACGGACTGCAAGAGGTGTTTGCTACCAACCTCTTTGGCCACTTTATCCTGGTGAGGCTGCATATGAAAATTGAGCCCTTGGTCTGGTGGTTGATGTGGGTAGGGATGGGTACAGGCAGAACCTGCTCTTTCTTACAGGTTTGGATGCTGATGCAGGCTGCAGCCTGACAGATAAGGAATGATATGGCAAAGGTTACTCTAGTTAGTCAGTGGGTAGAGGTAACCCATATGTAGTTCTCTCTGTCTAGGGCGAATGCCAAGGCTTAGCTATATTAAATTCCAAAGTGCCCAACTGAGCTGTGTAAGAGAATGGTAGCTGCTTGTAAATGCTCCTGGTGGACCTTGGGCTGAAGTTATACATGAGCAGTGGCTGCTTCTGGCTACCCTAGTGAAGGCTGTCCAAGACTAGGAAAGCTGAGATAAGCTGGTGTCTTTTAAGAACTGCAAAGCTATACTGCAAGACTTTAAAATTACTGTGTTAAATAAGTTAACAATTATTTTGCAGGTTCGTCAACTTGAGTCACTACTCTGCGGTAACGAAAAGCCCTCACGACTCATCTGGACCTCTTCCAGCAATGCCAGGAGGTCTGCCTTCAGCCTTTCTGACTATCAGCATGCCAAGGGGCAGGAATCATACAGTTCCTCCAAATATGCTACTGACCTGACAAGCGTCGTTCTGAACAGGAAATTTAATAAGCAGGTGATGATGGGGCTTGCATGTCTGGAAAAAACCTAATGAGTTCCTACTATTCATAACTATCGCTACACTGTCATTACCTAGTTGCATTCATTTATAGCGGTCTGGTATGTTCCTTAATGCATGTGTAAGAATTAAACATAGCTGAGGCTGAACTGCTGATGTGGGTGGTGGAGAATCTGCCAGAGAGATCAATTCTGGGGTTCTTGTCAGAAAAACTTTTGAAAGCAGAAGATTTTTAGGAGCGGTCCCTACCTTGCAAGCTCTAGCTGTCCTTTTAGACCAAAGAATTGGTCTTAAAGAGCTGCTGCTCTTTTCAGGCATACCTGCCTATCAAAACAGGGCTGCTGAGGAAGCTTTGCCTGCAAGCACTTTGAGGTTCAGGCTCTGCTGTCTCTCTTGATGTCTCCATGCTGCTATTCAGGTTTGTCATACTTGAGATGTATGAGCAGCCTACCTTCCCTGCCACGGGAGCATTGCCAGATTTTGTTGGCAAGCTGCAGCCCTAGTCCCACGATAGCAATTGCACTGTCCTGAAATACTTCAGGCGAAAATGGTTTAGTCCTAGAAGGCTGAACACACCTCTTAAAGGTGAAGTAGCATTTGGGCTGAGCAGGCTGTGATTTGTGGGACAGCTGCTGTTCCTGCTGAGCCGCACATAGACTGCAACATGAGGTTGGGATGTGCTGGGAGGCCTTCTTTCTCATGGGCTTGCAATGGGCACAGATTTAACAAGAACATCTCCAACTTGGACCTCTTGGAAATCACTACATCTAATCACTCTCTGGCTCTGGTAACTGTAGAGAGGAGAGCATCTACTATTAACCAGCCTCTATACTCACTTTCATTTTCTTGCTGAGAAGTACTAGGCGGGAAGGAGTATGATCCATTCTTAAACACTCTGTTGTGTATTTGCACGCTGACTTGGTTTCTTCTCTGCAGGGTCTGTATTCCAGTGTTGTCTGTCCTGGCCTTGTTATGTCTAACATGACCTACAGAATTTTGCCAGTTTTCCTGTGGAAGCTGCTAATGCCCATCATGTGGTTGGTAAGTGGATCTCCTGGCTGGTTTTGGGTTGAGGTAGCCCTGCTGTGATGTCCTTTACTGCAAGTGATGTGCAGTGTGCTTCTGGCTCCGTGCTACCCACACTGCTATGCAGCTCTTCCTTCTGTCAGATTGGGCTGTCTGGCCCCTCTGCAAGCCTTCCCTTTGGCACCTTGGGGCCCTGATTTTCAAGCTGAGTTGAGAGCTTTGGTGCTGGATGGCACTGTACAGAGAGCCAGGGTTCAACCTTTCAGCCATAGCAGTTTTTGTCAAGGTCGGAAGGTTTTCCAGCCTGTTGTGGGCTTGTGAAACCCTATCGTTTTGGTGGCAGCAGGGCTCAGGAGAAAACTTGGTCCCTGTGCTTTGAAATGCTGTTCATTTCTATAACAGACCCTGTATTTTCCAGCATTCTTTTTCCCATCCCTCTAGAAGGCAGTGTCTCCTGCTCTCTTTCCATCCCTCTGGGAAGCAAAGCTTGCTGCTCAGTATTGCCTCATCCCCAAATCTTCCCGTGCCTTTCTTCCTCTGGGCTTCAGCTGTTCAGGCTCACTACAGTTCTGTCCCCGCATGCAGGCTGCCTGCTCTGAGCCTGGATGCTCTTGCTGCAAGACTGGTCTTTCTGCCCGAGCTGGCAGCAGCTGATCCTGATGGATCGCATTTCTCCTGGCAGTGGAGAGGCAACGCCTTCTTGCTTGTCCTCAACACTGATGGTATTGCAGATCCTCTCTGCCTCCTGCCCTATGTGCTGCTGAATGTGATGTGTTCAAGAAGAGGTGTCTGCAAGGCATAGGTGTGGCCCCTTGCCTCTTGCTCTGGGGCTGAGCTCTGCGTGGGGGCGTGGAGCGAGGGCTTGCTGATCTGGTGGGTGGCTCCAGAGACCAGAGTTTATGGCGATAAAGGGATGCTGTAGTCATAAGCGTGTAGTGTTACCTGTAGTCAACTTTGAGAAGCATTTCTCCCTCTGGTAGATGACCTGGTGTGGCTGGGCTGCAGTGGGCTTGCCCAAGAAACCTTGGGCCAAAATACAGATTCTGTCATGTACTACTTTTCCCCCAGATCCGCTTTTTTGCCAAAACTTACACTCTGACACCATATAATGGAGCAGAAGCTCATGTAAGTAGTTCACAACTTGATTTTGATATTCTTCCCTTCTGGGTAGCTCTTCCAGTGTCTGCTAGCTTGACCAAAGAGCCTTTTCCCCAGGCTGGTGGGTGGGTGCTGCATTTCCCCCCGAACAGCTTACAGCAGTGAGCGCTAGGGGGCCAGGTGTGACCAGGGCTGATCCAACAAGTGATGCTTTGTGCCCTTCGTTGGGTGCTCATAAAATATATGAATTTTGAAAAACGCTATTCCTCCCCTCTTGGTCAGGGAGAATGCTGCTCTCCCTTTTGGCAGTCAGGCAGCCATGGACATGCAGGTACGGGGATGGAGGTGGGTAACGCAGGGCACGGTGTGCACCAAGAACGGTAGTGAGCCAGGTTTAGCTGTGTGAACTGCTTTGGTGGTTTAGCACTGGGGCATCAACATGGCTTACCTGTTGGCTCAAGTAGATCACAGCTGAGGGGAGCCAGCTCAAAACTTCTTTAGGTATCAAGTCTTCCCCTGCTTGGTAAGAGCACCCATGGTGTGTTCTGTGTCCATCGGCAGCAGGGTCCTTGACTGCAGCTTTGTGCTGTTCTTCCTAGGTGTGGCTGTTCAAACAGAAGCCAGAGTCCCTGGATGCGCTTGTCAAATACCACAGCTGTACTTCTGGACTGGGGAAGAACTATGTGGAGCCCAGAAAGGTAAATAGAGTGGCAGCCTCCTGCTGCAGGCAGGGGACTTGGCTAGGGGTCTGCCATCTGCCTCACATGGAAGGGTCAGTGCCAAGGGTGTCCTGTCCTGTAGCTGGAGTGGAAACAAGATGCAGGTTGAATGCTGATGTGGGGTTATGTGCGAGGTTTCCTAGAGTAACTCCTGGTTCAGGCTGGAGTCTGGAAGATGGTGGAGATGCTGGTTAGAACAGGATGAGTGTGTAACCCAAAATATGTTCTGGTTTGTGCCCTGGTGATAGATGCCTTTAGTTGCCTCTCTGTGAATGTAGAAGCTGGGGGATGCACCTTGCTGTCCCCAGAGCTGCACTCAGCATCTGTGCTGGCTGCCACTGAGGTGATGGTCTCACAGTGCTGTTCTTGTTGTCTTCTAGATGGATGTGGATGAAGAAACTGCTGAGAAATTTTACCAAAAGCTGTTGGAACTGGAGAAGCAGGTTCTAGAGAGACACAGTGATCTCCTAGATTAAGTAAAACCAGTCTCAGTGGGATAACAGTCTCGTGTTGGTAACATGGGTTTTCTTCATTCTGGTGCTACTTGTATCGCCTGCTGTTCTGCAGGCACATGGCTTCAGACCCCATCTTCCTTCTTGACGGAAGGTGAACAGTTCCTGGAATTGGAAATGTGAAAACTGAAGAGAAATACTTAGTCTTTCTGGTATGGGACTTTTTTTCTGGCACAGTTTGGGAACAGCGTCAAAACATGTGGCTTAAACCTGTCTTAGTGCAGGAAAGGCAACAGCCTGGGGTGCTGCCCTGCATCTTGGCTCTAACCAGTCTTTCTAGATGCTCAAACACGTTACCTGTGGCTGATCCTGAAGTACTTGAAGGCCCGTCTTCAGAAATGCTGCTTCTCATTTGCACACCAAAGCTGGGCCTGGCTTTCCAGACATATTCAACAAGACTCAACCTTACTGGAAGTCAGGCTCTGCACAGCATCTGAAGCCAAGCTCCTGCAGAGCTGGCCTGAGAAGTGCACCCCTTGCCTCAACTGTGAGGATGGATAGATGCCTTGCTGTCCCCTGGGTATGGGGCCATTTATGTTGTAACCACAACTGGCTGGAAAAACTGAAGCTGTTGATGTTAACCTGGCTCAGGGCTCGTCTGCTCTGTCTGTAGCAAGAGTGAGAGGTTACCGTGTTATTTTATTTATTTAACTGTGGTTTTATATAAATTTACTGTACCAAGTATTCTTCCTGTTGTGTATCTAGGGAGCTTCATCCAGTACCTGGTGTACTTCAAATGCTGCAGTGAATAAATGACTGGAAACAACTTGTCCTTACTGCCGTGGTGTCTTTACTCCAATAGCTGGCTGCTTTTGAGTTGGAGGGCTGGAGGGCGGGGTGGTTTGTTGCCTTGCACAGTAAGCCTGGGCATACCTGGGAAGCCTGGGGTTTGTTCTCTCCTGCCACAGCAGAGCTGTTAACCACCTCTTTGGGCTTAATTCTCCTGTTCTTCTAGTTAATGAAAGACATGGGTGAATTCTGAAGACTTCAGTGTGGTTTTGTGTTTTGAGCACTTGTGGGGTGTCTGGGACCATTTCCCAGCCTTAGGCGCTTGGGAGATGTAGATGTGTCTGGTGCTTGCTCACCCTGATGTGTCAAAATTACTTGTAAGGGAGAGTTACAGTGTGCCCAGATGCTTCCCTGGGGCCCGCCAGGTGAGGTGAGGAGGGGATGCTGTGCTGCTCAGCCCTGCAGCACCCCGGCTGCGGTGAAGGATCCCCAAGCTCTGGAGGTGCAATCTGCTGGGAGGCTGGAGTGCCTGCAAGTGTCTGCTCAGGGATCTGTAGGAAGCTACAGGAACACAGAGCTGGCATCTGGGAGAATCCAGGCTCTCCTGAAGCTCTTCATTAAGTTGGCTTGTAGGGATACAGCCTTAAAGAATCTTGGTCTTATTTTTTTCCTTCTTCCTGCCCTCTGTTGTTTTTGAGCAGCTCTGCAAAGTAGGGGGTACTGCTAGCATGGTGTTGTCCACAGTAGAAATATCTCAGTCTTGAATCTGGGCTGAGTGCTAGCGTGGATGGGAATGTACTCTGGTTTGGCCTGATGTTGGAACAGAATGAGAAGTTGGCCATCGTGGAGTGGTGCTTCCCTTGGCTATGGCTATAGCTGTTCAGAGTTGTGTAGCAGATTGGGGTGTGCTTATGTGGGCCGTCATTTAAATGCACTAAAGTCTGTCCCAGCACCAGGTCTGGGTGCTGTGGCTTTGTTCAGCTGCATCCTGAACCCACCCTGGGGCCAGAGTGCCCCCCATTTCTGGTGCTGTTTCTTCTCCACAGGGATGGAGTCAGTGACTGTGTGTCTCTTCAACTTGGTGCCCCACACAACTTGATCCCCACATCATCCTACAGCAGTATTTGGCTCCTTGTTCTGGAGAGTAATTAAGCATGTTGTCTTGATTGGTTTTAGATGACCTTTGCTGTGCATCTTCCCTGGGCTGTTGTAGGTATCATTCACCCCCTCCACCTTTAGGATTCCCTACCTACCCCAAGGCCAGAGGTGCTCATTCATCCCTTCTCTGACTGCTCTCTGATACTACCCCTGCCTCATTTTCTCTCCGGGGTGAGATAAATGAAATTACAACTATTAATCAAAACAGAGTCTGACACAACACTTTGTGAAATGAGTGCGGCTTACTGGGAGATGGGGAGGAGAGGGCTCTTACGCTGAGCCCATCACCTGGATCGTCCTGTACCGGTTGCATGCTGGCACCATAGCTGTGGCAGTCCAAGGGTTTGAATGCAGCGAGGTTTGGAGGTGCTAGAAGAGGTAGCTTTGAATAAGCTGTAGTTTAGAAAAATAAATCCTTTCTGACATGACTTTTTTTTTTTTTTCATAAAGCCTGGAATAAAGTGGCAAATTTCTAGGGTGTGTGGAGAGTGATGACCATGGGTAGGACCTTTGAGGTTTTTTTTCTCAAGTGTGTGCCTGTGGGCTGGAGTTGGGCATTTATCAGGGGAAGTTGTGCCTGATGGGATGGGGTGAGTGCTTTTTCCCTATGGAGCATGGGGAGGCCGGTGAGGGGAGAGGACATGTGATATACCACCAACAGTCTTTGAGTTACCCGTGATGCTGGTGTCAAGTGGAGCTATGAACAGGTTTCTGGGTTCATCGTAAAAGCACTCTAGCTCTCCCTTGAGTATTTGGGGTTCAGGGTTAGAGAAAAATGTGTTTCTGTCCTGTTGTGTCTGAGCTCAGCCTGCTGCATGGTTGTCCTGGTTTTGGCTGGGACAGAGTTAATTTTTTTCCTAGTAGCTGGCATAGCGCTGTGTTTTGGATTTAGTACTAGAAGAATGTTGATAATGCACTGATGTTTTATTTGTTGCTGGGTAGTGCTTACACTGGCCAAGGACTTCTCAGCTCCGCCAGGTGCACAAGAAGCCTGGAGGGGACACAGCCAGGACAGCTGACCCCAACTGGCCAAAGGGGTGTTCCAGCCCATATGATGTCACGCTCAGTACATAAACTGCGGGAAGAAGAAGGAAGGGGTGGACATTCGGAGTGATGGTGTTTGTCTTACCAAGTCACCGTTACACGTGATGGAGCCCTGCTTTCCTGGAGATGGCTGAACACCTGCCTGCCCATGGGAAGTGGTGAACGAATTCCTTGCTTTGCTTGCGTGCACGGCTTTTGCTTTCCCTATTAAACTGTCTTTATCCCAACCCATGAGTTTTCTCAGTTTTACCCTTTGGATTCTCTCCTCATCCCACTGTGGGGGGAGTGAGCGAGCGGCTGCGTGGTGCTGAGTTGTCAGTCGGGGTTAAACCATGACAACGGTTTAGTTTCACCTTAGTTGCTGTGAAGGCACCTGGTGCACTGCGATGTGTGTTAAATCCCGGGAGATGCAGGATTTGTGGAGGATCTGCCGCAGCATGCAGTCATGGTTGGTGTGGATGCAAAGTGGCCTCTGGAGGTCTCTAGCTCAGCTTCATGCTTAAACAGAGTTACGTGAAGAAGGAACAAAAGGCGCTAAAGCACAAGCTGAGCCCTGGAGAGATGGGGCAACCTGGGAAGATGGGATAAAGCTTGTGGTTTCCCACGAGTTTGGTGCTGCACGGAGCTGGAAAAGCACAATCAGCCCAGGTGTCTCCAGAATGCTGCTCTTCAGTTGGAGGGGTTGCGCAGGTGTCCTACAGCACTTGTCACAAGGCCTCACTGCTCTATGGGGGTTTCTGCCTGCTTTTGAGACCCCAGGTGTCATTGTCTATGCCCTTCTGTAGAAGGAAATTTGGCCATGCTCAACCTCACCTTCTGCTCCTCTCCATGTTGTGAGCAGCTGGACGTCTTTGCATCCAAAGGGTGGGACTGTTCTGTGGGATGGGAACTGTAACCACCTCTCAAGTTTCATCTTTTGTCCTGAAAGCACAGGTAGGACCTGGTGCCTTGAAATGGAGTCTGCCCAAAGGGAGTTTGGCTGCCCACCACCCAGGTGACTGCAAGCAGAGCTGGCCGATGCTCTGGAGCTGCTGGTCTCCTTGGGCCCTGCTCTTGGTTAATACATGCCTATGCATGGAACTTAATCCCTCAGCTAATCCCTTTTGGCCGGCAGGCACATCCAGGCATGAAGCGGTAATGGAGAAGCAGCAACTGGGTCAAGGAGAGCAAGCAGGTACGTGCATCTATCAACCTCTTCTCAATGCGCGGGAACGCCCCCCTTGTCTTTGCTTGCTAAGGTAGTGGAGACACCGCTGATGCCACTGCATGAGTTGGGTGCCTCCGTTGAGGTTCTGCATGTGGACTTGTCGAGCCCTTTGCAATGAAAACAGGTTCTGCCTGGAGCATGGGGCCCCATGGTGGAGCTGGGGGTGATGCAGGGTGGTGAGAAACGCCAGGCGCAAGATGGGGGAAGAGCCAGCAGCACCAGCTGTGAGTCAGTGCTGAGACAGGAGCTTTCTGTTTGCCATCCTCAGAAGTGGAGCTTTCCAGAGATGCCCTGGGTCAGGTCTTGAGAGTGAAAACTCATCATGGTTGCTCTATGATGTCCTGCACAATCAGGCTGTGTGATCCAGTATCAAATCATCATGCCTCGTCCCCAGCCACCGGTTTCTTACCTTCATGGGCAAACTTGTTCCCTTGCTCCAAACACAGCCCGAGTCCTCCATTGCTTTACAGCTCAGCTGGCTTTCAGCTATGCCAGGCACTGATAATAGAAGCGTGGGTAGGAATTGCAGCCAAGGGAGGAGAAAGCTTGAGAGCGGTGTGGCAGGGCTGAACTCCCCATGGCTGGGTCACCTTTGCCTCTCCGGGAGGAGAAGGCAACAGGACTGGAGGAAACAATGAGGACCAGCATGTGCCCCTATAAACAGGGGTGGATGTGGCACAGCCAGCTGAAGTTGAAAGTGCTCGGAAGGGAGCTGCCCAGAGGGGCTGGGGCGAGAGGAGAAACATAGCTCGGAAGAGCTGGGTGAGGAACAGGGAGCAGAAACCCCTCTGGGAGTGTTGCAGGAGGATGATGGGTCTGTCTGCCAGGGGAGAGCTAAGGGGGGTGTGGATTCGGGTGGGTTTTGCTGAGAGTGGGCAAATTGTAGAGCCCCAGGAAGTTTTTGGCTGGGAGGGAGCTCTCTCTCACATCTGCAGCCAGCCCTGCTTGGAGCAGGGATGGCCTCATGGATGGACCAGGCAGCTCAGGGATGTGTCCAGGTGAGTTCTGAAGTCTTCAGGGATGAAGACCCCACAGCATGCCTCCTGGGCCATGTCCTGGGGCTGTTTCCACACACCACCCCGCTTTGCAGCTTCCCAGGGGAGAGTAAGGCTGACTTGCTTGACAGCTGAGATGTCGGAGGCTCGGGGCAGACATGTGCCCCATGGCCAAGGAAATGGGAAAGCCCAAAGAGAGCCAAGACTGCCTGCAGGGTCAGGGAGGCTTTTCAGTGTTGCTTTGCAAAACACGGAACTGTGCTCAAAGGAGAAACCTCGGAGGGGAACTGGTGGATGAGTTCAGGAACAGTTTGTGAGAAGAATCAGAATGAGCAGTAAATCCTTTGTCTGGCTCATCAATAGGTGCTCCCATGTAAGAGCAGGGCTTGGCAAGGCTGCGGTGCTGTAATTAACATTTTTGGCATCACTGAGAGAAGCCTAGGAAGGCTGGCCTGCCAGAAACCCTTTTGCAGATGCAATGATTTGTATCAAACCAAAGTTCTACCAGGGGAGCCTACAGGGCAGGCAGGTGAAGGACCGGAGCGGGATGACATTCATCTCAAGGCAAAGTAGCCGAACTGATCGCTGTGCATTCATTTCTCCCTTAAAACTGCCTCAAGCAAAAGCAAACAGGAGGAGGTGGCTGGATACCCAGCCTGGGGTCAAGCTGTGCCAGGTCTTGCAGTGAGGCAGCGCAGATGCTGAACGCTGATGTAGGATCCTCTTTCTCAAAAGAAGCTACTGAAGACAGAGGTGACCTCAGGGCGCACCGGGGAGGCACGGCTCCAGTCTTGCCCTGCTCTTTGTTTCTGTCTGTCTCAGCAGAAGCTTTGGGCGGTTCAGTTTGGTTCAGTGTACATCTGCCGGCGGGAGTTGTGTCCCCTGGAAGAACCTGCGTCTGCTCCTCCAGGGCAGTGGCAGTGGGAGGGACGTGGCAGCCTGGCAGAGAGGAGGTGGGGAGGCGTTCAGGGGCCCCCCCAGGGCTGGCTACCCGGAGAGAGCCCCGGTAACCTGACTTCGGTACCCCAGCACTGAGGCGATGTGTAGTGCCACTGATACTCTAAGCTGGCGGGATAAGAACCCTCTAAAACTCAATTTGTAGTTCTAGAAAGCAGGCGCTATTTCCCAGCTGAGCACTACAGACTGAACGCTTTCCCACCCCCAAGGGGCCGCAGCAGCTGGGGGATTTAGCCAGCCTGGACAAGCCGCTGGGTGGGGCAGGGCTGGGAGGACAGCCATGCTTTTGGGCATCGTGTTCAGCTCTGAAGACCTAGGCATGCTTGCCCACAACTCAGGTGCTCCTGAGATTCACCTCCAAAGTAGCTCTGTGAGTCACTGTGCCTGCATCTCTCTGGGAAGCACGAGGCAGGTGCAGCAATATCTCATGTCTTTGTCATCGGAATAGATGGTGGTGGCTCATCCATGGCAAGCCAGCAACAGCCAGACCTGATGAGAGGGTTTGAATAAGTAATTCCAAGCAGCAGCACCTGGAGGCTGCAGGGGTGCTGTTCTGTGCCCACCAGCCCCACAGAGCCCAGGGACACGTGCTGCATGACCTCCAGGCACTGATCATTTGTTAATGGCCTCAAAATGCAGTAACACCACTCAGGACTGGGACAGATCCTCGCACTACATACCCATGCTCTGCCTGTCAGCAGCTGCAACAGCTTGGGGGTCAGGAGAGCTGCATCACACCCCTGCCTTGAATTCCCTGGATACCTCTCAGCAGGTCATGGCTTTCTTGGCCTTGGGCAGCTCTTGGGTTGACTCAAGCTCTTCCAGCTGTGCCCAGCAGCTCCCCAGCCAGCTCATGATAGGTGTTCTTGTCTGGAGAGGGATGTGCTGTCACCTGAGTCTGGGCAGCGTGGATGGGAGCAGGCAGAACATGCTGGGGGGACCATTTGGGTCCATGCGATAGCAGAGGTGTTGGGGAGCAGGAAGGGTTGGAGGCCAGCTGCGAGGATGGCTCCATCTCTGGGCTAGCTCCAGGCAGTGGCAGAGATTGAGGTCGGTGAAGTTAGGGAGAGCAGGCTGTAGCATGCATGTTGCCTCATGTTTAGGCTGGAAGGGAACACCAGATCTAGGGTCGGAGAAGTCAGACTGGTGGGGGCAATGGAGAGTTTGGGCATTTCTCTGTCTACAGGCAGTGGGTCATGTCTCCAGATGTTTTATTGTAGACTCACTGGAGTGTTGATGATGAGGGCTTCTGCAGGTCCCTTGTAGGGGATGTCCCTCTTGGAGCAGGACTGGCACCAGCACTAATAATCTATCTCTCTGTTCCCTGCTGCTACAGGGCCCCATGGTACTGGTCATGTCCTTGGGCTCTCCAGCTCTCCTTACATGCCCCAAGACATGAGGCTTTTGGATCCAAGGGTCTCATGTGCTGGCCTTGCAGTTTGCACCTAAGGTAAGAGGTCCATCCTCATGCCCAAATGCCGCCTGTAGGGTGAGGTCTCTCTGAGGGAGATTTGCCGGGGTAACTGAGTCCCCAGGGTGCTTGGCAATAGGGACATCTGTGATGGAGCTCTCATGGGGTGAGTGCATTGGCAGCTGCCCTGTCACATTTCAGGCCTTTTGGGAACCCCTCTAACATTTGCAGTGGGACCAGAAGACAACAGAGGTCCCCCTAGCTGTGGGGGGACCTGGCCAGTCATGTGAGCAGCACCCAGTTTATCTCCCACAGCAGACACCAGGACTGAACTTTTGCCTTGCCAAAATCTAGCCCTTGGGCCAGTGAACCACTCAGCAGCATGCCAGCCCGGCAGGCAGCTCCCACTGGATGCCGGAGAGCTGCCTCAGTCCCATGGGCACCAGTAGCTTCCTCCCACTCACGTGGCGATGCCCCTTGGCAATTCCTTCATCAACAAAGCCCTCAGTGAGTTCGGTGGCTCTTGCCAGGGACCCAGGCATGGTGTTTAATGAGAATGAGCCACAAGGGTGGGCCATCTCCTGCAGGAGATCACTCCTCAGTATGCACGGTCCTTCTCCAGCTGTGGAAGCTGAGAGCTGGGTCCAGCCTCTGCTCTCCTCTTTTGTTTTTTTTTTTCTTTCCCCAAACTTGGGGAAGTAGTGTTAGTGAGGATACAGGAGAGAAGGGTGAGCATGCAGTTGTGATGGTGGGATTAGAAGCTGGTGGGATGTATGTACCTTCCCAAACATCCCTTGGGTCCCCCATGAGCCTGCAGGATCCTCAGTGAGTCGTGGACACCAGCGGTGGAGTGAGCTGCTGCTGTTACCCCAAGGCAAACAGGGAACGTGTTGGGACAGGTTTGGTGGCACTGGGGCTGGTTCCATCTCTAGATATCCTGCCAGGGCACCTCACCGGTGGGTGCTGCTGGTATGTGGTGGCTGTGTCCTGGAGAGACCTGCCCTGGCACATCCACCTTACCTGTTCGATCACCTGTAGATTGGGCTGACGCTCGTTGCTCGCTGCCTGACAAGCTGAGCTTCATAATTAGTTGCAACAGGACCTGACAACACTCCTTGGGACCCAGACCACTGCTGGGGAGAAGCCATGTCTTTATCAGCCCTTGCTAATCCCCATTTTCTCCCCACCTTTTCCTCCTGACTGTGCCCACAACTCCCTCTCTTAGGTGCTCGGCAGTGACATGATCGCTGCAGGACAAAGTTTGGCCTTTGCAGTGTTTAGCAGAACACCGGTATGTGAGCTGCAGGTCCAGCCACGGTGTCCTGGACACAGCAAAAGTGCTGCTTGGAACAGGACAGGCAAATCCTGACCACCAGCAGCTTCAGCAGGGGCTGGCTGGGCTGTGCAAAGCTCTGCCCATGTTTTCCTGCCCAGCCCAGGTCCCCTGACCTCTCAGGTCCACAGTTCAGCTCAGGAGAGAGCAGAGCAGGGTACTAACGACAGGAACACCCCAAGGCAGGTGCCAGAGAGGCTGGGAGTTATGCAGGAGAGCCCGGCTGTTTTCCCCGGAGCCAAAAGGACTGAAACCAAACAGTCCTCAGAGACTCGCTTTTGTCCAAGTTGGAAGTTCCCCCAGAAAACTCTAGGAGGGTTTTCTCTCTGGGAGATCGAAACAGAAGGTTTCACCTCCTTGCTTTGTGCAGGTGTGAGCAGCACCGTGGCCCCCCTCAGCCACTGCTTCCTCTGGGGGCCCTGCTTGTCCCCATCCCCTCTCTTTGCAGGGCTGCTCTGAGCGCAGCTGGGTCAGCCCAGAGGCAGGGGAGCCGGGGAGGGGGGTCTGGGGGGAGGTGGGAAGGTGTGAGCCCAAGGTGCTATGGCCAGGGCTGCATGGAGATATTGCTGTCCTCCTGACCCAGCTTGTTAAATCACAGCTTTTGTCTACAGATCACCCATTTTGTGTTTTCAGCTGAACGTTCATCTCTAGAGGTGCGGCTTTTTGTGACCGTGCTGGGTTTTCATGAGAGCTCGCACAATGCAGACGGGTGTTTGTGCAGCCTCCCTGCGAAGGGTGGTGTGAGTACGTGTGTGCAGTGCCTGGGGATGCCACTGCTGCAGTGAACCTCCTGCGCATCCCTTCCCATCACAGCCTCCGCCAAGGGTGGGACGTGCTGACCAGCTCCAGGTGGCCCAGAAGCCGAGGGGCAGCTCGCATAGCCCTGCGTGTCCAGGTACCGATGGAGCAGCTGGGACAGTGTGTGGGTGTGCTGGAAGCGTGCTGGTGTGACAGGGCATCGCTGTGTACACAATGCAATTGCTCACCACCCGCTGACCGATGTCCAGCCTGTCCTGAGCAGCGATCACTCTCCCCTCCAGCCAACTCCCCCTGTCGTAGCCCTCTGGCCAGTTGGGGTCAGCTGTCCTGGCTGTGCCCCCTCCCAACTTCCTGTGCCCCTGGCAGAGCAGGGGAAGCTGAAAAAGTCCTTGACTGGTGTGAACCCGTCTTAGCAACAACTAAAACATCAGTGTGTTATCAACATTCTTCTCATACTGGATCCAGAACACAGCACTGTGCCAGCTACTAGGAAGAAAATTAACTCTGTCCCAGCCAAAACCAGGACAGCTAAGTAGCCTCAAAGCCCAGGGATGGTCTTGCACAGCCCCACACAGCAGAGAGGGCACGTTGTGCTGCTGTGATGTGTGTGATCAAGGGGATTTATATTTTGAAACCCAGCAAGGTGGAACCTCACCTTGATTACAGGGTCTTGGCCAGGTTTAATTACAGTGTGCAGTGGAGACGGGTACAAACATCTGGCATCTCAGGGAGGCAGGATGTGGATAGCTGCAGGCTGGGGAAGGTGGCAGTGGGTATGAGCTGGGGGACAGGGGGGTAGACACTCCCCTCCATTACCCTCTGGCTTTTTTTGTCATCTTTTGTGCTGCTCAAAGCTGGGCTTCTAGCCAGACGTGTTTTCCCAGCTGTGCCACGCATGGGGTAACCATGGGGCACGGGTTCCCATGGATGAAGAGCAGGGATGCAGGGTCTCCGAGGCTGCCATGGGAGCCGTGCTGCCTGCACCCTGCAGGTACCAGCACCGGCACAGGACAGGTACCCGTGGTGTGCAGGAAACCCCCAGGTAGGTCCAAAGAGTCTCTGAGACTGATGGGAAACTGCCAGGCCCCAGGGTCTGGCACTGCTTGGTGAATGGGAATAGGAAGCCATGAATTTCAGCATAATATGATTATAAGGCAGAACTTGTATGAAGTCCCACTTTTCTCATACTACAGTAATCTGTCCTGAGCTTTGTACTCGGTACCTATGCAGCTCAGTTTGGTGCAAGTTCTCCTAAACCCAGCTCTGAGCTGCTCTCATAAACTTTTACCAGGTCAAACAGACCTGCCTAGGAAGCCTGGGCTCATCCCAGCCAGCTGGCCCACCTGACATAGCGCAACTCGCCTGGCCTGCTCCAGACTTTAAAAAACACTCTTTTTTAATTATTTTTTTTTTTAAGGCATATTTTGAAATAAGTCTCCTATTCTGGCTCGGATAGACCTCCTTGGTCTGCCTGGGGTCTTGCTGAAGGAGAGGTGCTGAAAGGTCAGGCTTGATACAGTCATGCCTCCCGTGGGTGACACGGGTTGGACAGCCTCAGACAGAGATGATTTCTGGGGCATGTGCCTGTTCCCCCAGGTATCATTGGACTCAGAGGCATAAACACACGTGTCACTGCTAAGGTTGGTAGTGAAACCTCTCAAATTGTTGTGCGACTCAGGGTCATGTCACTCCTGTCTAGTCACGTTGCCCCATGAGATGGCTTTCCTCCTTCAGTGGATGGAGGTTGGGGAGGGAGCTTTCCTCACCCTGGGCTGTTGTGCAAGGGACTGTCACTGCTTGCAGCAGCCCCTCACGAGGCTGCATGGCCTCCTGCCATCTGACCATGTGCTGTCCCCAGGTGAGTGGCATCTGTTGAGTCCACCTCTCGCTTATCATAGAATCATAGAATGTTTTGGGTTGGAAGGGACCCCTAGAGGTCATCTAGTCCAACCCTCCTGCAGTGAGCAGGGACACCACCAACTAGATCAGGTTGCTCAGAGCCCCATCCAACCTGTCCTTGAATGTTTCCAGGGATGGGGCCTCCATTACCTCTCTGGGCAACCTGTTCCAGTGTTTTACCACNNTTTAAAACCATTACCCCTTGTCCTGTCACAGCTGACCCTACTAAAAAGATTTTCCCCATATCTGAGCTTCAAATGCTCAGGTATCTCTTTGCTGGCCCTTGGCAGCTACAGAAGCATCGCCTTCATGAGCCCCTGGCTGCTGTTGGCAGCAGGCACTGAGCTGTAGAGCCCAGGGTCATGATGGCATCCTCCACCACCCCATTCTATATATGATGTCTGGAAGGCACCACTGGACTAGCTTAGAGTGCCTTGCAAAATCCAGCATGGGGATGCTTTCAAGGAGACCTGCCTCCTGCAGCTTGGGTCTCTCTCAACAGGATGTGGTGTTGGCACCAAGGCCATGGGACCAAAAGCCACAGGGAGGTGCTGGGAAGAGCAGTATCAACTGCAGCCTCTAACTCACCTTGCCAACCTCCAGGCCAGACAACAAGAACGATGGCGTGTCCCACCAGGGATGCTAGGCATCCCTCAGCTTTTGGCCTTAAGTTAGCTGGGGTGTGTCCTGTGCAGGTGTGTGCCCTTCCCACCCCCACCTGTGGTACAAGACTGGGAGGGGTGGCTGACAACACGCTGGAGGATGGTGTTGCCGTCCAGAGACAGACTGGAGAAATGGGCTTGGCAGGGACCTCGTGCAGTTCAACGCTGGGAAGTGCAAAGTCCTGCACCATGGAAAGAACAACCCCATCCACCAGTACACACTGGGGGCCACCCAGCTGGAAGACAGCTTGGTGGAAAATGCCCTGAGGGTGCTGGTGGCCACCAACGGGGGCGGGGGATGGTGCCCGGGGAGGAGTGCTGCGGGCAGGGGGAGGGAGGTGATCCCTCCCCTCCGCTCAGCGCTGCTGAGGCCGCACCTGGAGCGCTGGGTCCAGTTCTGGGCTTCCCAGGGCAAGAGAGACACGGGCATGCCCGGGGGGGGCGGCGGGGCTGGGGCACCTCTCCTGCAGGGAGGGCTGGGCGGGCCGGGACTGCGCCGCCCGCAGGGGGCCCGGGGAGGGGCTCGGGCAGCCCGGGCGCTGCCTCTCTGCCCCCGATCGGAAGCATTTTAGTGGCAAGGAATTTTCCCGGGTGACGGCCCCAAGCACCCGGGCTGTCCCGGCCGGGCCGTGCGCGGGGCTGCCGTGCCACGCGGTGGTGCTGCGCCCACGCCGAGCGGGGCTGCGGCGGCGGCGGCGCTGCGGGCGGGGACCGGCCCGGGGACCGGCCCGGCACCGAGCATCCCCCGGCACCGAGCATCCCCCGGGGAGCGGGCCCCGGGCGAGGGGAGCGCCCGGCCGCCCCAGGGCTGGGGCTCTCCCTAAAGGGCACGGCGCCCCCCTGCGCCCGCTGCCTCCCGCCGTGCCGCCCGGCTCAGCATCCCTGCACTGGGAAGGAATGACCCCCGAGGCCTAGCAGCCGGCACAGCCCGGATCTCTGAGCCTCCCACCGTCATACCTGTGGCCTGACTTGGCACATAACTTCACGGTCTCCCTGCTGCCAGGGCCTCGCAGGCACCCAGGTCAGCACAGGAGGTGCAAGGCGCACAAGGGCACACTTTCCAGGGGAGCTTGGGGGGCGTGGGGGGGGGCAAGTTTTTTTGCACCCACAGCTCCAGGCACAAGGATGCTCTGTTGCCTGTCATGGGGCTGTTAGATTCCCTTTTCCCCAGATCCGGTGACTTTGTCGCTTCTGGCACCTGAAGAGCACCATCTACCTGCTTCCTTGGGCAGCCCTGGCTTTGCACGAGATCAGTCACAGTCAGGTGTGGGGAGACTGGGACCTCCTGCTCAGGCCAAGGTTTGGGCCAGCCTTCTTCAGCAAGACAGAAAAGCCAGAGCCACACTTCCTTGCTCTGCTCTCCTCTGTCTGTGGGTTTGTCTCCGTTTTTTTTTTTGGAGGAAGAGTATTTAGACTTCAGAGATGACCACAGTGAACCCAAAGCGCCTGTTGCTGTCTCCTCTTGCCCCCAAAGGATAGGCTTAAACTCATCTTTAACCCAAGCTAAATACCACCAGAAAGACTTTCCTCCCCTTATAAAGAAGAGAAATCAACAAAGGATGTCAGTAATATGTGAAATCCTTCCTTTTCGTTTTGAAATACTGTGGTTGATTTGTTTTCCTCCTTTTTCCAGCCTTTGAAAGTGACTGTTAAGAAAAGGCTTAAAAAGTTTTAGGTGCAGTTTGCCATTGGGCCTCTCGGGGCTGCTCCCAGCTGCTAGCCCTGATGGTGGCACGGCTCCATGGGGGGCCAGTGGTCTGAGCCAGCTGGAGGCCCTGCTGGACACAAGCTGGGGGCTCCAGGCGCCCCGGTCTCGCAGCCTTGGGGCAGACTGTGCTGACAGATGGAGTAGCTGCCCCCAGGGAAGCTCAGCTGCTGTCAGCACGGAGCAATGGAAACAGAAGTGAAGGAGCTGGTGCCCATGGGACATTTTATCCTTGAGACAGGCTGGCGGGGGAGGCTTTCAGAAATGCCTTTCCCCCTCCTACTCCTCCCCAGTTGCCCAAAGGTTGGCTGTCCTTGTCCTCCCTGGCTGCTTCCCCTCCTGCTCCTTTCTGCTCAGCCTTGCTGCAGGGACCCACGCATCCCTGCCCCCTTCTCCACAGGCTTCACTTCCCAGGGAGGCTGGAGGAGAGGGAGGCATAGGGCCATGCCACAGGAAGCCTGCGGTCCTGGCCCTGGAGTCAGCGGCTTCTGCTGTCCCCCATGCCACAGCCACTTCCTCTCTCACACCAAATGTTTTGTTTGTGTCTGGCAGCTCCATCCTTGCAGACTGTCCCTGGGACAGAGCAATGGGATGGGTGAGCTGGAGCTCCCCTAGAGAGGTGCCCGGTCCCAGGGCTGTAGGCATCAGGTTTGGGGTGGGCTGGGGACACATGTGCATTAAGGATGGGGGTTGCTTCACCTGGTGCACAGCCTTGCTTCAGCCGGAGCTTCCCGTGGCCTCTCGTGCTGCCTGCTGTGCATGTGGCTGCTCCCTCTGACCCGCGGGCAGGCTTTGAGGCAAACACGAGCCTCTGCCGTATGTGGGGTGTGGTGCTGGCATGTGTCTGATCGCTGTCGGTACATTTATAAGGGCACCTCAGGTTTCCCCACGTGTCAGCGAGGCCCAGGCATCATCATGGCAGTGCGGGACACCTACGCAGCGGAGGATGCTACGCCTGTGCCTTCCCTGGAACAGCGTGTCCAGGACATTTCCGTTTGGCAGGAAGCGCAGAAGGATACAGGACTGCCAGAGCGCAGCTGCTTCCTGACAGTGTCAACCTAAATTTTAGTAAGCACACAGATCTGCACTTGTGGCGAGGAGCCTGTCTTCGAAACACAAACTGCTTGCGTGACCCCAGCGCACACAGCCTTACAGGGGAGCCGTGGGCGCGGCCTGCTGCGCTCTGCCATTGGGATGGCTTCCCCATGGCCCAAAGGGCACGGAGGATGAGAGCCAGGCTGTTCCTGGAGATGGAAAAGGAGCCGGGCAGGCAGCAGGATGGCTTTCCGAACCCCGCCCGCTCCCTGGTGGACCGCAGGGGTGGGATGCGCAGGTTTGCTTGGTGTGGGTCCCAGGTATTTTGGGAGGATGAGTTGCAGCCCACCGGAGAGGCCCCACAGTTGTGTTCACCGCGACTCCCTTTTGGGCGGACGATGCCCAAGTGCCCCCGGCCTTCCCTGCGGGACAGGCCTCGCCCCGTCCCACGGAGCCCGCTTGAGCACCGCGGGCCGAGGAGGGGGGGCTGCGGGGAGCCCCCGCCGCAGGTGGGAAGCGCCGCCCGGGGCGGTCCCGGTCCCGCCCCGCCGCCCGCCCGGCCCCGCCCGGGGGCCCGTCCGGCCGCGAAGGGAGGGAGGGAGGCAGGGGGGAGGCAGGACGGGAGGACCGGGGCGGGAGCCCGGCCCGGCCCCGCCCGCGCCCGCCGCCGCACCTGAGCGAGCAGCGGCGGCTCCGCGCCGGCCCCAGCCCCGGCCCCCTCCGCCGCCCGCCCATGGCTCGGCCGCTGCCGCTGCTGCTCTGCCTGGCCGCGCTCGGCGCCGGCTGCCGGGCTGGGACCACCCCCGCCGGCACGGCCGGGCCCTCCGCCGAGCCGCTGCAGGACGAGGCGGACAACCAGGAGAACATCCTCTCCCAGGTACCGGCTGGGCAGCGGGGGGCTGCGGGGCGCCTCGGGGGGGCTGGGGCCCCGGCGGGCGGTGCCGGGGGCGCTCCTGGGCGGGCGCTCCCTGGGCGCTGCTGGGCGTAGGTGCCGGGCGCTGCCGGGTGATGCTGTGCCCTCGCCGGCGGCGCTGGGTGAGCGCAGCCGCAGGCAGGTCCAGCGCCCGGGGTACGGTGAACTGGCTGAAAGCCCAACGGGGAGCAGTTCTCAGCCTCCATCCTATCGTTTCCCTGGGGGGCGACTCGGCAAACGGGGAGCTCCTTCCAAAGCAAATTGGTGGAGCCTCTTTGTGTGCAGAGAGGAGGGATCCAGGCTCTTTCCCCGCCAGCGGGATGCAGTGGAGGTTTCTGTTGTTAGATTTGGCCGATCAGACTGTGTGCTATTATCTGCCCTCGGAAATGGCTAACGTGGAGACTATTGGAAACATACCGTCAAAGTTATTTTTGTGCTTGGGCTTTCAGAAGCGCTGTCTGCAAATCTCCGTAAAGGAAATTCCTGGCATTGTATGGGGCTAATCAGAAATACTGCTTCGCCACCAGGTTACGCTGCTTATAGGGTGGCTTTCACTCGCCCTTCCAATGCACCCTTACCCTCTTTGCCCACCTAAAGAAACCTTGCTCAGGGTAGCAGGTGACTTACAGGGTCTACTGGACACAGAGCATTAAAAGACAGCAGGATGGGGTTCATATTTAAAATTCTCCTATTTAAAATTCAAAGTGGCTAGGTCTGGTTTACGCCAAGCGGGATAAAAACATGCCCTGTTGGAAGAAGCCAGTTTTTATTCCCCTTGTAGGTAGGGATCAGAAAGCTCTGCGCTCTCTAGAAACTTCTTGGTCAGGAGATGTTGGGAGAGCCAGTCAGTTTCCTCGAGGTGTGGGATGTCCAAAGCGTCCTTGCCTGGACCTCAAGGTTGGGCGAGCGGAGGACCAGAAGTTTGCTAACCACCGGTGACCTGTGCTCAGCTGCTAGGTGACTACGACAAGGTGAAGGCGGTGTCCGAAGGCTCCGACTGTCGGTGCAAATGCCTGGTCAGGCCCCTGGGCCGCGGCGCCTGCCAAAGGATTAACGAAGGCGCTTTCAAAGCAGAGGATTTTTACACGGTGGAAACCATCACGTCGGGACCCAGCTGCAAGTGTGCGTGCGTGGCTCCCCCCTCGGCGCTCAATCCTTGCGAAGGTGACTTCAGGCTGAAGAAGCTGCGGGAGGCGGAGAGCAGCGACCTGAAGGTAGGAGAGCGGCTTGAATTCGGGGCTCTTTTGGGAGGGAGAGATCTTCTGAAGCCTTTTCTTTCTGAGCTTTTTCTATAAAACCTTTTTCTTCAACTTTTTTAATAAAAAAAAAAGCCATAGTTACTTTTATATCTGCATGTTTTATGTGAAAATCAAGCTCAGCTTAAGGGATTGATTCAAGCAGCTGCAGTCGATGATTCACGCAGCAGCACGCTGCCCGAGCTCTCCTCTGCGGCCTGGGCTCCGCCGTGGCTGCCTGTGCTGGGAGCCTGGGGGGGCCAGGCTGCTCCCTGCTCAGTGTCGTGTCCCCAGGGGGACGGCTCCGCTCTGCTCGGCAGCTGCCGGGTCTTCTTCCCATTGCAGAGATGGGCTCCCGAGGACCCACGCAAAAAAAGCTGTTTCTGGCTTCCGTGGGCCAAAAGCCGCTGATGCGTCAGCGTGAGGGTGTGTTACGCAGCTGGCTGATGGCAGGGTGGGTTTTGTTGTTTTACGTGTTGATGCTTCTATACCGTTTAGCATTTTATCTCTCCGGTAACATGTACCTCTCTTCCAAACGTGGTGGTGTTTGTTCCAAGTACTCGTGACTTTTCTCGGGTGCTTACTTTCTCTGATTTGGCAGCTGGCACCAGACCCTACTGAGTTCTCCAGTTTGTTACCTGGGTAAGGGCAGCAGAAATCCTCCCCAAAGGGCCACTGGTGCGGTCCGGCCCTGGGGAGTCCCCAGAGGAGAAGGTCGTGTGCCGGTGGCACTGGTGCGGGCGGTGGCAGGACGTACCCCGTGGCGGTGCTGCCAGGCCCAGCTCAGGTGGGAAGGCAGGCCTTGTGCGAGGTGCTGCGGGGCAGCCTCCCGCCAGGGCCATCACGATGGGTTTGTTCTAATTAATTTGGAGCTCGAGGACGCGTTTCATCTTGTCCGACTGCAGACAGTTAGCAGCTTCTTGTCCAAGCTCCCCTGCAGCTAGGGAAGATAAACAGGCACAGGCAGATAATCCATCATTTCAGGGAAGGAGGAGTCCCAGCCTGGAGTTGTTTGGTGGTCCCTTGTCTGCAGGAGAAGCCAGGATGTCCCACTTGGCCTTAGATGAGGAGCTGCGGTTAGGGGAGGGGACCCCCCCCCGGGGTGACAGAGCCACCCCTGAAGTGCCCTGCCCGGAGGCAGGCATGGCTCCTGCCCCCACAGCTTGCACCTCTCTCCCCATCCTCTCCAGAGCCGGTCAGCCTCCGGGAGGAGCCGGGCGGCGTGGCTAGCTGCGCCCTTGGCTCCGGCTGCCTCTTCCCACCGGGGAGCTGCTCGCAGCCAGCTGTGGTGTGAAAGCCTGTCCTCTAGGAACTGGCCCAGGCTCCCCCGCTCATTTCGCAAGGATCCGCGGCCAAACGATTTTACAAGGTCTATCCAAATATACACACGTGGGGTTTTCCTTGCTGCAAAAGTCAAACCCCGGGAGCTGTGAAAACAGGCTTGCTTTCTCACCGAGCACAGGGTCCCTCCTGGGGTCGTGTGCACCAGGAACAGCAACCTCTTACAGGAGAAGCTGGGAGAGGACACGGCTCCAGCTACTCGTGACTCGTGAGGAGCAGCCCCTGTGCTTTGTGGTGGCGGGGGGGCAGGAGGGCCAGGCCAGGCCACCTTGTTGCTCCCAGCAGCCCCGGGGTTTTTACTCTCCTTGCTGGTCTGAAGAGCATCGCTCTTGCCTGGTCCAGCAGCAGGAGGCACCTAGTTGTGCTCTGCGTCTGTTGTGGTTTAACAGGCTTTCTTATGCTCAAAGCCCCTGGGTTCTCTGTTTTTGGGAGAGCCGTGGGAAGCTCCCCAAAATGAGAGTGCTCCCTTACGATGGGTGGGCTGGAGGAGGTGGCCCCCAAGGGAACTGTGAGGAAGGGAGTAGATAAGCCCAGGCAGCAGGGGTATCCCTTGGGGCACCCCGACACAGTGCCGAATGGCCACGCTGGGCATCCCGGCTGCAGGTTTCGGTCCCGTCTGTGCCTTTAATAAAGTCCCATGGGAATGCATGGGCCATCAGACAGTGAGAGCCAAAGTCTGCAGTGGGTGAAGGGAAGGAAATAGTGAGCTGCTGTGCGCATCAGTGTGGTGTTTTGGGGAGGGTCAACTCGGTGGTGGCGGGGGTAGCTGACTCTCAGATCTATTTCTGTGAAATCGCAGCTTGCTGCTCCTCTGCTTGTAGGCACATTTTGGGGGTCTCGGGCGCAGAGACTGTGCAAGGAGTCTGTGTTCAGGAAGATTTGGAAGGTGGTTAATAAAGTCTGCAGCCTTTGTGCATTGATGGAAATCATCCAGTCTGGAGGGAAAGCACATGTCTCCAGTGGCTGTCTGGCAGGTTGCATGCATTGTATCGGTCGTCTCCGTCCAGTTCTCAGTGGAAAGTGGATGCATAGCCATAAAACAGTCCTTGTCTCTTGATGCTGCCATTTTATCTGGCCCAAAAAAATCTTTCCTTTGCTGTCAGCTCCACAGGGAGACTGCAGAGGCCGGGGTGGAAACTCAGAGTGCTGCCAGCAGTGCTGCCTGTACTCTTCTGCCATGTTTATGGAGCTCTGTTGACCAGTTTGTAGCTGCTGGGAGAAAATGTCACCACTGCCTTGTAGTAATTCCTAGGCATTAAAAATACTTCTTGGCCATCAGGGCTGTAAGGGCTGCAAGTACCCCACTGTACATGTGGGGACACGTGGGACTGGAGGGAGCCGGTGCCTGCGGGAGCGGAGGCAGGGGGTGGCCTGGGAGCTCTCCCCACCAGCCCCTGCCTGGCTCGGTGCCGTCCCCTGCGAAGCAGGCGCCAGGAACCGTAGGAAATGCAGAATGAGGGTGCTGCTGTCTGGATCCCCAGGACCGGTGAGCAGGGGCTGGTGCTGGGCAGGACGCAGCAACACAACCCTTCCTGCTGCAGGAAGGAGGTGAATTAAATACAGGGCATGGCTGAAATGAGTGATTGAAGGAGAAGGCAGCATCCCTCTGATAAAATTGTTCTCCAGGGGAAGCAAGCTGTTAGCAGGCTGGCACTGAATTTCAGTTGCTTCACTCTTGGATTTGTGAACATTTTAAAATTTTTTAACAAGTTTCTTCTTGTTCCAGGAAAAAAAGCATGGCATGGCACGAACTCAGAGTCTGATGTCAAACTCGCTTTTATTTGAGCTGCCATTTGCTCGTTGTCTCTTTTGTTGCCAGTCACAGCGCCAGTGGGGTAGCTAAGCCTTTGGGCTTGTCGGAGAGTCTGCCTAGAGCTGGCAAGGAGGGCAGTGCTCCTCCTTGCTCTGCTTACTAATCCCCACCGCCCAAAACGTGCTCCCGAAGCCCTGTGTGCTGTGCTCCTGACTGCAGCAGCAATGTGCCAGGGCTGTGTAAGGAAAAATTTGCATTTTATTAAACTTCTTGTGCTCAGATGCGTGCATTGCCCTTGACTTTTCGCCTGTAGAAACCATGCAGTGTACTTTATAGCAAGTGCCTTGGACTGACAGTGTGCTCCCTTTGCCTTGCAGCTGTCCTCCATCGTTGAGATGCTGGAAAGTGCCTTTTATGGCTTGGACCTGCTGAAGCTGCACTCGGTCACAACCAAGCTGGTGGGTCGGGTGGAAAAGCTCGAGGAGGTGAGTCCTGCTCTCCTTCAAGGTCGTTGCCTTCAGCGGGACTTGCTTCACATCGAGTACTTGGTGCATTCTGAGCCTCCTTTCTTTTGGAAGAAATGTTAATTAACTATTTGGCTGAAACTAAACTAGGCCAAACCAGGCTGTCCAAACTAGACCAGACTACGCTCTCCAAACCCGATCTCCACTGTTCCTTGCAGGCAGTGCCCAGGGCATCACCACCAGAAGGCAGCTTCCCTTGACCCTCTCCAGTTCCCCTCCATCCCCTGTGGCCCAAACTGGGTGCAGGATCTCAGCTGTGGCCTCACCAGGACCAGCATCTCCTCGGGGTCCGAAGGGCCTGCTGTCAAGTTTTTCCTCTTCTCAATTTTATGTCTGTGCTGGCGCGATAGTTGCGCTCAGCCAGGTGCTTTTGTGCTCTTTGATGTGGGGGTGAGCGGTTCAGGGCTGGTGCCAGGACACGCTCACCGGGACAGCTGGTAGCCAAGGAGGTCAAATTCCTTAAGGACCAAGTTACATCTTGGCCTGCGCTTAAAAAGAGCTCAACCCTCAGTACTGCTAAAAAGACAGATAAAGTACCTTCTTTTTTTTTTTTTTTTTTTTTTTTTGCATTAGACTTTCAGTGAAGTCGTTTTCACTTCCATACAGTTTAATATTTCTTTGGCTAGTACAACGTGGGGTTTGCAGTTTGTTGAGCTGCGCTCAGCTATGTAACAACAGGTTGCCAGATTAAATAGTGGAGTTTTCTCCCGTGGTCCGTATCTGGGACAGTAATTCCACATTCTTGTCGGAACAGAGTAGTCCCGTTTGTCTGCAGCCAGGAGCTGAGAGTCGATGATTTATAAAGCCAAAATTCCACTTGCAAAGTGTTTTGGGAAGGCACGGCATGCTCCATCCCGGGGTCAGGAAGGAGACAGCCGAGAGGAGCATGGTTGTCTGGGGGGGCTTTGGGTTTCCAAGCATGGTGACTGACCCAAAAGGGGGAAAAGGGGTTTTGAAGTCTAAAAATAACAAAGAACGAATGTTTCTGTTTGCAATCCCACCCTCTTCCTGTGGTTTAGCATATTCTCCAGTCGTTACTTGGGTTTGCTACTTGAGTCTTTGCTAATTAGGGGAGAGGAGTGAGGGAGGTGGGAGCTGTGCCGCCAGCCCCATGCCACACGTTCCTGGTTGGGGACCTACGGCACTGGTAGCCACGGGTCTGGTGGTGGGGTGAGCCCTGCCCCATGGCATGGTGAGCTGGGCTTGCCCAGGGCAGGGGATGCTGTGGTGAACACCAAGGGCCCCATCAGGGCAGGTCGATGGTCTGTTGCTATTTAACATCCAGTTAGCTGGATTAGGGATGATGGAGGGGACAACCCTTTTTTGGTACCCTTTATGGAGCTGTGGTCCATGAATTTGTCTCACCCTGAAACCAGTTGACTGGAAACGATGCTGTTAGACATTGTCACCTTTAAATGGGCCAGACCAGAGTGACACAGCACATCGGGTCAGTGAGTGGGGACTGCAGGTTCCTCAGAGACCTTGCCCATGGTTGAGTCGGAGGCTAAGGTAAGGTAAATGTTAGGAGTTTGGGTATTGACAGATGACAGAAGTGATCACTTCATGTGCGGCTACCACCGCACTCTTCTTTGGTACCAGGGTGGCCCTGTCTACCAGCCGGTTCCTGCACAGGGTGCTCCGCGCGAGCGGTGCTGGTGGCACTTCTCTGGGCACGTTGGGGTGACCTCACAGCGTGGCTGCTAGGCTCGCAGTCTGTCGCACCGAGGCAGACGGGCAGAAAGCTTGGCCTGGCTGCAGCAGTTTGGTCAGAGATGGAGCAGTGAAGGTGTAAGAGGGGAGAATTCAGATTTGGGTCTTTAATTTCCTAGAAACAGGGTTGCAGGATTACGTAACAAGCAGCTGAAGCTGCCTGCAGGCACTTGGACAGGAGGGAGAAGGACAGGAGAGGTCTGGGTTAGATGGAAGCTGGGGCAGGCAGTGCAGGCAGCAGGTGTAAAACGCTTCCTGCCGCTGGCTTAGCACAGAAATTCCTGGGAGGAGGAGGAGGAGGATCACACCCTGCATGGGCCACAGGATCTGATACAGCGGACAGCTGAGATGCTGAACAAGAGCCTGGCATGGCTTCAAAGCATCGGCCTCCCCGGCGGGTGTGCTTTTGGCAGCTGCTCCCTGGCAAAGCCACTGAGCGGCCTCAAGCGGCACCACAGGCCAGGCTTTTGTGGTGCCTCCCCACTCCAGGGGAGGCAGATTTTATCGCTGAGCAGGTCATAAGCCAAACATTACACAAAATAAGTGATAAAGGGCATGAAGCTGTCGGAATCAGCCATCCTCCCAAAAGGAGGAGGGTGTTGAAGCTGCTGCTGCTCCCGTGCTGCTCCTAGGAGAGCATCATGAGGTGCCCTATTCCTTATCTCACTACATCAAAATACTGGATGAAAAGTCCCTGCATTATTTGACTCAGCCTTCAAACCACGATAAAGCCGTGACTCACGATTCCCGGGAGTTCAGATACCCATGGAGGGGGTCGGGGGTTAACTGAGCTCAGGATGGTATTTCTGCAGAGATGAGAAGGTATTGCAAAATGTTTCCAGCACAACAAGGTATTTTACACCCATGGTGTCAGTCAAGGGAATGAACTCCCAAACACTTGGTCTGCAGAGCTGGCGCTTCCTCCAGCAGGGCAGCTCCTCTGCTTTGTCTTTCGCTTGCAGCTGCTGCATCAGCTGGTGATTTTGAGGTCGCAGATGGAGGTCACGGTGGCTTTTAGGAGAAATTAATGGCAGGACAGATTGAACATGAAGGATCAGGGGGAACCGCCCCCAGTCTCTGTGCAAAAATGCTTTGATTGATGTGCCACCTATTCAAAGCAGTTGCCATTTAAGAGGTAAAAGACCAAGGAGCGATGAGCAGAGACTGCAACCACCCCTTGGTGACTATGGTTGGGGGGCTGAGAAGGGCAAAGGGGTTTGCCTGCCTGGGGGTGCCCAATGGGCTAGAGCCAGCCCCAGCTCCCTCCCAGTCCCAGGACAGCTCTCTGAGGGTCACTGGCTCTTTTTGTCTCCCCAAATTCTCCCTCTCTTCTGTGGGAGTGGAGGGTGGTGGGGAAGAGCAGTCCCTAAGTGCAGGCGCTGTGTGGCCCGGGAGTGGCGCAGGACTGGGAGAACAAAAACCAGAGAAGTGGGATGCCAACCTCAAGGACTTTCCCTGGGGGTCAGGCAGGATGGGACCCTGCTAGGAAAGTGGGATTAATAAATGGGAGGTGAACTTGCTGCCATAGGCAAAGAACGCGAGGCTGGGACTTTAGATGTTTTAGCTTGGCTTTTCCTCTTCCTTCTACGAGCTGGTGAGCATGGCCAAAGATGGGTGTTGAAGAACCTCAGGGCCACTTTCCTGCTCCATGGGGCCCTGTGGCAAAGAGTAGATCTGGGATGTGCACACCAGGGATGGGGTTTCTGGATCCCACCGGAGTCAGGGACACCTTAGCAGCTGAGGTGCCCAACTCCATGAAAGAGCCCGGGATGGGAGCACAGAGCTCGCTGACTCCTGGGCTGTGGTTTGAGGGCTGTGGAGCATCCCTTGTCTTTATGTGGGGTAAAGTCTCCTCTCCTGCTTTTCTAGGGCATGTCCAGGAACTTCACACGGGAAGGCCACCAGGCAGGAACCAATGTGGAAGAGGGTCCGCAGGTTCCCCACCGCAGAGACAGGGAGAACTGTTCCAGCCTCATCACCAACAGCCTTGCCGACATTGAGGGCTCACTGCAGCGGGACGCCGAGGCTGCCTACACGCACCCAGAGGTATCACCTCCCCAGCGGGTTGCACGGCTCGAGGTTGCTGCTGCCGCACAAATCAGCCCAGGGGGTCTCTTCTGGATGTGGCCGCTGGCCTGGGGTTATTTTCTTCTCGGCTTGGCCGACCCCGTTTCTGTGCCTCCGGCTCCAGCCTGCTTCTCTCGGCACAGCCCAGCTGCCGCCGGGATGTAGGAGGGAACAGGAGGAGGCTGCTCCCTGGGCCTCCCCCCTTCCCGCGGGGTTGTTGGTTTTCGAGGTCAGCGGCGGCCGTGCTGCTTGGAAAGAGTGATGTCATTGCGGGGCCGGCGGGGAAGTGCTGGGAAACTCGGAGCCTTTGACTAGCAGGGCTTGGGGGCTCGGTAGAGGGACAGCCTGTTGCCCTTCCTCCTGGGGAATTACCCCTCTCCAGCCAGCCACTGTGCCTGGTGGGATCCGGGCAGAGATTTGAGCATCCCGCTGGCTCCGGCGCGCCCAGCCCCAAACTGTGGGGGTCCCTGCGTGGGGACAGCCTCTGCCAGGGGCAGCAGTTTCGGTGCAGCCACAGAGAGGGGTGGTTTAAGGCCTGCCCAGGGTGTCCTGACCCCTTGTTGCTTTGGTGGTGCAATCTAGGGTGGCCTCACGCTGCTCTGGTCCTTCCTGGGTGGCTACTAGAGCATCCTGCCTCCATCCCAGGGTCCTCTCTGCAGGGGCAAAGGAGGTGTCTGGGGAGGGGGCAATGGTCGCTGCATCATTTACACTCCAAATAGGGGTGCTCTGCCCCTGGGGGTGAGGACAGCCTGCACGTTGTGCCCCCCTCGACCCCAGCAGCTGAGAGCAGGCATTGCGGGTCCTATGTAGGAGTGGGCTCCCCAAGCCCCAGCAGGGAGAAGGGTGGGCTCCCACTCATGTGCTGGGGGGGTGGTGGGTGGGAAAATGGCACTGACCAGGTGTCACGCCAGCACGCTCTGCTTGGGGTGGGGGGGCCATGCCCCACAGCAGAGGGTGTCCAGCAGCACCCCCAGCCCCTCTCCCCCTGCTCCCCAGGCTGAAACCTGAGCAGGAGCTCCACTGCCCGCTGGAGGGGAGCCAGCCCCAGCCAGGCAGGAGAGCGAAGCGTGGGGCTTTTATTACCCCGAGTGACCTCATTTCCCAATGTTCCCCTTGCCTTGCTGTTAATTGCAGCCAGGCTGCGAAGGAACACTGGGCCCGTCTTCTCAGCCAAATGGGCACCACTTCAACCTTTGGGCTGTCTTTCCGATTTCCTTTAATGAGGTGAAATCCTTCAGGCATGAGCGGCGGCAGCTGGTGGCTGCTGCAGCACGGGGTTCCTGGTCCCTGCCCTGGGGGGTTCCCTGTCCTGCTGGGAAGGTGCCCTCAGCCCCTCCGCTCTACCAAAGCTTGGTGCCCACCGTGTGCTTGCGAGAGATCAGCCACCAGCACCGGTCCCTGGCATGCAAGGAGGTATCCGGTGGGTGGAGTTGTGGGCAGTTGCCATGAGGGGTGTACCCCACTAATGCCACCCTGGGGTCCCCCCACTCTGCCCACATGCCCTGCATCCCTTAGCCCATGCCTTCTTGAGCACTGAGTCCCAGATTTGCAGGGTGGCAGCAAGGTCAGGCAGAGGCAACCCTGCTCTGCCACCCCTGCTGTCTCCTGGGGGGGTTCCCACGGTGGAAGGGGCTGAGGTTGACCCTGAGAAAGGAGGGAAGGCAAAGCATCCTACCCAGTGCTGGGCTGGCCAACCTGACCTGCCCTGTCCCCCAAAAGGTGGCCGTTCTGGCTCATCCCATAACAACCTCCTGCATCTCTTCCAGGGCAAATATGAAGAAAGATTTCTGAAAGATGAAACCATCTCCCAGCAGATCAACTCCGTCGAGTCCTTCCCAGAGCTGCACCTCTCTCCAGAGGACGAGAAGCCCAAGCAGCTCTTGCAGAGGAAGCTGCACGTAAGGAGCCGGCCTCCTTCCAAGCCCACCATTGTCCGAGGGGTCACCTACTACAAAGCCCAGTCCACTGAGTCAGAGAACGACATTGAGGAGCAACGTGAGTTGGGTGTGCAGCCATGTCCAGCAGGATGGCTGACTGTGTCCCGTAGCAAAGCCAAAGTTCGTCCCCCAGTCCTGCCTTGTCCCTTGGGAATGTGCGGGCAAAGCGTGTGGGGCCACCATGGAGAGGAGGGAGGCAGGAGGAGGTGGGATGGTTGGTACCTCACCGCTGTGCAACCTTCAAGCCCTGCTTGGGGGAGCAGCGTGGTGCTGTTATTTCATGGAAAATCTCTGGTACTTAAGGAAAGGGGTCACTGCTTTGGTTTAAAACACCCAGCATCAGCACCTTCCCAGAAAGTAAATGCAAGTTTATTACATGTGTTAGCTCTGCAGATCCGCTTGCCCCATGACATCCTGGGAGGTTTGTGCAGCGGTTGGGGTGGCAGGAGCGGCTCGGAGCTGTCGCTGGCTGCCCTGCAGCTCAGCAAGCTGCTGCTCATGGCCCCAGCCACGGTGAGAGCAGGGGGCTGAGCCCCCGGGGGCTGGCAACGCCTGGCAGCACAGGCAAGCAAGGCAAGGGCCCTTTCCGTGCAAAGCCAGCCCTGCAGCGAGGTCGGCCAGCACAGCCGTGTGCAGATTTGCGACATCCCTGAGATGAGGGGGAGTAAAGGCCACCGGCAGTCCCGTGCTCTGGGTGAGGCAGGGGATTTGGCAGCCTGGGTTAGGTGGGGGGATCTGGCTGGGCACCGCTGCTGTCTCCATTCTGCCCATCTCTGGGAGCTGGCGGGATTGAATTGCTGGCCGTCACCTTCTGCTTCGCTCAGCCTGAGGTGGTGGATATGGATGTGACGGGGTCTCACTGACCACCTAACATAGCACCGTCCGCCCCTGCCGATTGTGCAGCCCTTCTCCGGCTGGAAATTAGGAGGGAAATCACATGGATTTAGTACAAGAAAGTCTGGAGAGGTGGCCAGAGGAGCCGGGGGAGAGCCAGGTGGAGAGGGGCTGTAGGGGACCTGTTCCCGTTGGCTGTGTGGCTGATGCCCGTGCCTGTGTTTGGCAGCAGACGAGTTTTTCAGTGGGGACAACACGGTGGACCTGCTGATCGAGGACCAGCTCTTGAGGCCCAGCAGCCGGGTGGGTGATGGCGTGAGGAAGCCCTCCCCGGTGGGATGGCCGCCCACCGCTGGCAGTGACCCCACCACCCCGCCGGCTGCCGACACTGCCGCAACGGCCACGGTGCCCCTGTCCCCTGCCACATCCACGGGGCCCACGCCGGACCCCACTGCTGTGAGCTGGCTGACCCCAGAGACCACGACTGCCCCAGCGGGGCTGGCAGAGGAGGGGACCCCACAGCTACCAGCAGCCTCGGCCAGCACAATGGTAGCCACCGCCACAGAGAGCCTGTCTGCAGCCACCAGCCCTGTCCCCAGCCCTGCCATGGCCACCATTGCTGGGACCTTGAGTGATGTGGGGACAAGCCCTGCCCCAGAGAGCAGCCCAGGAGACTGGGGACAGGCAAGCACCCCTGCGACACTGGTCAGCCCCACCATCCCTGCCACACCAAAGCAGGCCCTGGAGGAGGAGGACATCAGGAACATCATCGGTGAGTGCCTGCAGGTCCTGCACCAGTCCGGCTGGGCGCATGGGGGCTGGCTTGTGCCCATGGTGTGTCCTGCTAAGCACAGCCCGGCTGGATTTGGTCATGGGTGGGAGGTGTCATGGAGATGATGGGCTGGATAAACATTTAACTGAGGCACCAGATTTTACTTGCTTGTTAACTCTGGAACCTACTGTAGTCCCCTTCCAGTTTGAGGGGCTGGGCACAGCAGGAAAGAGGACTACCCACAGATGGATGTGGGACAGATTTTGGTCAGGGCAGGGACATGGCTGAGGCCATGGGGAGCTCTTTGAGGGATCCAGCTGGTGCTCCTGGGCCTTGTGGGGCTGAGCCCAGGCTAAGGCAGTGGGGGTACCTGCTGGGTGGGCAGGGAGCTGGAGGTGGGGGTGATTCCTGCAGACCCCCGACAGGAGCGTGGCCACCCTGCCTCAGGCCTCGCGAGCCTCTCTCTGCCCGCACAGGGCGCTGCAAGGACACGCTTTCCACCATCTCGGGACCCACCACCCAGAACACCTACGGGCGCAATGAGGGGGCCTGGATGAAGGACCCCCTGGCCCGGGAGGAGCGGATCTACGTCACCAACTACTACTATGGGAACACGCTGGTGGAGTTCAGGAACCTCGACAACTTCAAGCAAGGTGGGCTTGCGGCATACTTGATGCTGCCCCAAGCAGTGTCTGGCTGGTCCGAGTAGTGTCCCTGTTCCCTGGGATGCTGCGCCATGGGGGGGATGCTCTGCTTGGGGACCCTCCCCTCTTGGGCACTGGTACCTGGTGTGTGGGGTTCAGAGCATGGGGCAGGTTGGGCTGCCTGTGGTGGCTCTGGACTTGCTTGTCACCATGCCAGGCTGCGGCTGGTGGCTGGCGGGGGCGGGGGGGGGCAAGGGTGCTGGGGGCTGCTGTGGCGGGGCCACCAACCCCAAAGTAAAAGAGAGGGTCTCACCAGCAAAGTGTCTCTGCCCCACAGGGCGCTGGAGCAATTCCTACAAGCTCCCGTACAGCTGGATCGGGACAGGTCATGTTGTCTACAACGGCTCCTTCTACTACAACCGGGCCTTCACACGCAACATCATCAAATACGACCTGAAGCAGCGGTACGTGGCTGCCTGGGCCATGCTGCATGATGTGGCCTACGAGGAGTCCACCCCATGGCGGTGGCGGGGCCACTCGGACGTGGACTTCGCTGTGGATGAGAACGGCCTTTGGGTCATCTACCCGGCCATCAGCTACGAAGGCTTCAACCAGGAGGTGATCGTGCTGAGCAAGGTGAACGCGGCCGACCTCAGCACCCAGAAGGAGACCACGTGGCGGACGGGGCTGAGGAAGAACTTCTACGGGAACTGCTTTGTCATCTGCGGGGTCCTGTACGCGGTCGACAGCTACAACAAGCGGAATGCCAACATCTCCTACGCCTTTGACACACACACCAACACACAGATCATCCCCCGGCTGCTCTTTGAGAACGAGTACGCCTACACCACGCAGATAGACTATAACCCCAAGGACCGCCTGCTCTATGCCTGGGACAATGGGCACCAAGTTACTTACCACGTCATCTTTGCCTACTGAGACCCCCCCGCTGCCGTGGGGCACTGCAAGCCAGGGGCCACCAGCACCTTTTATTATTATTTTTATTGTTGTTATTGTTATTTTGTACAAATCAAAGAGTAAATGATGGGTTTTGTTTCAAGCTGGTTTTTTTTTTTTTTTTTTTATGGTGGATTGTAGATCGATCCCCAGGCCAGAACCACCCCCTTTGTCTTTGCTGTAACCTTGCTCCTGTTTTTCCTTCACATGGGGTCCTCCTTTGGGAGGGCAGGCCCGGCTCTCCTGCCCGCGGAGGAGGAGGTGGCCCAGACGCGGTCCTCCTGATGAGGTTTTTAGCTAAAGATGACCAGCAAGAGCCCCAGAACCCGGCCCAAAGCTGGCCTTTCTGCTGCAGGCACCAGGTCCCAGTGGGACGCTGATGTCTGCCTGTCCTGGTCAAGGGGAATGTCCCATCTCTCAGGACCATGTCTCCAGCCGATGGCCAGCAGGCCCTTCGGAGATCCTGCTGTACAACGGGGCTGCGTTCCAGCTGGGCAGCCCCTGGTGCTGGCACTTACGCCGAGGACTGTCCCCTCCAGCTGGGGCTCTGCCCTTCGCAACCTGCTCTGGGGGTCTGGGCGCACCCCAAACCCTGACTCGTGTCTGGAGTGAGCTCGGTGGCAGGAGGGGGACACTGTAAATACTTGTAAGATGGCTTTTGTTTGTTTATTTTGTAATCCGAAATAGTCACCTTTGGCATTTGCTGGCTGAAGGCTCAGCTCTGCCGGGCGCTGGGTGGCCGGGGCAGGGAGCTGCGGGGCCGGGGGAGCCCTCGCTCCCCGTCCCGCTGCCGCTGTCTCCTGCAGGGTCTCTGCCCCTCTGCCCTCCCGCAGCCACGCTCGCCCTGGTGCCGGCTGTTGGCCTTTGGGAGCCCCTCGCAGAGGCACAGCCCCGGCCCTTCCAGCCCGGCAGCATCTTGTATTTACCTGCTGTTAATAATAAAAGACAAAGTACCTTTGCAGCTGTTTGGGGCTTTCTTTGGGTGCATGGAAATGCACAGGAGTTGGTGGGGTTTTTTTTTTTTTTTTTGGGTGGGTTTTGGTTGGCTTGGGGAGTGCCAGTTTACACACCACGTGGCAGAAAGGCAGGGCCAGAGGGACCTGTGGCGGGGCTGTAGGCTGCTTGGTCCTGGCACCAGGGCAGGACAGTGTGGCTGTGTCCAGCCCCGAGAAGAGCTTGGCTCTTGGAAGAGTTGCCTATGGGTCAGCAGGGGCTGTGATGAAGCCCCTCACAGCCTCCTCTTCCCCAGGCTCTGGGGATTGGGGTGGTAGCTCATGGGGGGGCTGGTGCAGGGTTCCCCCCCCCCCCCCAATAGCAGGAACGGGGGGTCTGGGTGCATGTGCATTGGGCGGTGCCACCGCTGTGCCAAGCAGCGCTGCACTGCAGCCCAAGAGATGGCAGAGACTGCCGCTGGCCTCCTAGTCATTTGGTTAAGTAAAATGGTATTAAAAAGCAGAATAATAATAATTATAAATAAAAGAACCATTTTATTGTCTTCAGTGCTAGGGACACAGTTAACAGAACTGCACAGGACAGGAGGTACTCTCCACCACCGGAGCCCACGGGTGCTGGCTGAGGACGTGGAGCTGCAGCAGCCCCCGGCAGCTGCCCTCTCCAACATGCCAGGCTGTGCCAAGCTCAGCCGCCACCGCCGGGTCCCCTCCCCAGCAGCAAATGCCCCCCCCAGCGCAGCCGGCCACCCCCGCTGGGGCTGCGGGGGAGCTGTGTGTCTCTGGCTGGGGCACTGCTGCGGTTTTTATTTTTGACTATTGTGTGAGCTGGCCCACAGTCAGGTGGGGCCGGGGCCAGGAAAACAGAACTGGTGCGAGGAGTGCAGCCAAACCCCTCGCCGAGCCCGGCTGCTTCCCAGCAGCGTGAGCGCCAAGGGGACGGGGGGCCTGAGCAGCTCGCGCTGACTACGTGGCAAAGGGCAAAGCTTTTCCATAGTGTTCGCAAGGCACATACTTTACGGGGTGTATCGCTCCTCACCCGCCTCCTTGCTTCCCCCGAGCTGTTTGTCTTGCTGCAGGATCAAACTTTATTTCCTAACAGCCACACACACACACACAAAAATAATAATAACAACAACAATAATAACAATAAAAACCCCATGTCAGTCAGTCAGTCAGCGGTTCAGACAATGAAGGAAAGGCAGATGGCTGGCAAACTGAAGCCCATCATCTTCTGTGCTAACTGCTAAGGGGAAAAAAAAATAATAACATAACATGCTGAAGTCATTACGAAATGCCGATGCTCTGCTGGCGTCTCATCCCAGGTGAGCACCACAGTGCACCGTGCGCTGGAGCCCCTTGGCCCAGGGCTTGGCTGACAAACTTGGGACCAGAGCTCTGCAGCGGGCTCTGTAACGGCAGCAGTCGGCCGCAGCAAACACCATGTCTGGTAGCTCAGTGCTCGGGGGTAAACGGCACGCTCCCCTGCGCCCCTGCTGCATGACGGGTGGCTGTCAGTGCTGGCAAGGCAGAGAGGAGATGGCTGTGGGTGGGAGCGTGTATGTATGTGCATCTCTGTCCGTGTCTGTGTTTCGGGAGGAAGGTGCTGTGGCTGTGTCCCACTGAACTGAAGGAGCTCTTCTGCCCCAGCAGGGCCAGTGCTGCTCTGTAGGCTGTTAGCTGTGAAAAGCATTAAATATCACAGAAAGTAAAAAAAAAAAACAAACAAACCACCAACCAAAAAACAGGAGGGGGGGGAAACAAAACAAAACAAAAGAAAAAAAGGAAAAAAGAAAAAAAAAAAGAAAACGACCCCAGCAGTACAATCTTTAGAAATGCGTTTGCTGCACTAAATCACCACCCTTGGGCCAAGCCGCAGCCTTTTGCCATGGGGCCACGTGGGCTGGGGAAGACAGCAGCAGCGTGTGGGCACGTTCACACAGGTGAGGGGTGTGCCTTGTACCACCCAGGTGCCCTGCTCGCTGGGTCTAACCTAGGGACTCCCCCCGGCAGGGTGACTCCTGGGAGTGGGGACACGCTTTGTGGCAGTGGGGGTCGTTCTGCTTGTAGTGCTTTGGCTGTAAGTGCGGGTTCCCACCACCTTGCTGGGTGGCTGGGGCTGGGCTGCCCCACGGCACCACCGCAGCCCACCGCTTCCCGGCAAGGAGGTTGCATGGGCAGGGATTTGGGGCATGTGGGGTGACAAGGAGCAGGACTGTCCAGCCACTCTGGCAGAGGAGGGATGCTCCTGGGGTGCAGGGCCAGGGCTGGGGTGGCAGGCCCGGTATGGGGTGCAGGGCTGCGCCTGTCCCTGGTGAGGAGCCAGCTGAGCCGTATATCCCCGGGCAGGATGCAGCCGTTGGGTAGGGTCAGGCACAGGAATGGGCTAAACAGGGTCTGCCCTTGCTGTGCCAACGTGCCGGGAGCCCTGGGGACCCGCCTGCGATGGGGCTCGGTCCGGCAGCAGGACCTGCTGCATGCCGGGTGCACGGGCTGTGCAGCTACGCCGCAGGAGCTACTGCAGGGATTTGACAATAGCCCTCAGGGCATGGGGCGTCTCTGGGACGGAGGGAGACGCGCTGTAGAAGGTGTTGGTGTGATTTCTGCGCTGCTCTCGAAGGTACGGAGGGACAGATGAACTTTTGATGTGGAGGATCCTGGTGTCCATCACTTCACAATCGATTTGCATCATCACCTCATAGTCCTGCCCATTGATCACATTCTCTGCAAAGTAAGAAAAAAAAAAAGTCAGAGTTAGCCCTGCAAGTTTGTGACCTAATGGAACCAAAAGCAGAGCTTGCTGGACCTTTTTGTTTCTGGAGCAGGAGCTGGAGGGGGAGGGGGGCAACCCTTCCTTTTTGCAGCTCCACACATGGAGCTCCATCTTACACAGCCTGCTTGTGACACCTCAGAGAGCCCAGGCCACGCTTAGCATGTGCAGTCACACCTAGAAATTAATGTAAGTCTCTTCTTTTCCTTTTCTTCATCTGCACATAATTAGCGATGGAGTCTGCCTTGTATAACATTTATTACTGAACTGTTGTTCTTAAGCCACTAAAGTGTAGGGGTGATTGAAGATAGGGCTTATTTAAGAAACTGAATGGTTCACTTCCTTTTTATTGGTTTAAGAATACTGTAACCCTCTTGACACTGAGTATCCAGAGGAATTTCTTCACCAGATTATTAATAAAAAAAGTCAAAATGCTATCTCTTGAAAGAATTAACTGCACCTCATTACCATGCTGACCTGGCTGTTGTACTTGCATGACGTTGTGGTGTGACACTGGTCAAGGCCATTACCCTTGAGAGGCCTCTGGACGTGGCGAGACCCAGGCCAGCACACGGGTCCCCGGTGCAAGGGCATGCCGAGCTGCATCACCCCAGCGTGGCCCCAGGCCAGGCACGTCTGCTGCCACAGAAGCTCTTGGGCTTGCAGGCAGAGGCTGTGCACATGGCCAGCATCTGCTGCCTGGATTTAAAGGTGGGAGACTGTTCCCTGCATAGACAGTGTGTCCAGGAATGTGAGAGCTGAGATCGGATTTCCAGGCACGACCAATCCTTGCCTTTCTGAGTCAGAAACGCTGACTGCCATCGGCAGGGTTTTCTTTCTGGGCTAAGGAGGATGGAAGATCACCTAATAGAAAGCGTATGGATTGGAGGAATGCAATATACATTACTAATTTTTACTGTTTTCCTGGATTAACTCTGACTCTGGATGACAGCTGACAACTGCGGCCGGACCCTCTTGTACCCTACGCCACCTGTAGAAGCCATTAGATCAAGTATGTCTGGTATAGTAATGAAAAGCAGCGGCAAACCCATGCTAAGGGGGCTGAGAGCCTGCAAGGGAAATCAAAGCTCCCACCTGCAGAAATGAAATGGAAAAAGCTCCCTATGTGCCACCGAGTGACCGAGGCCAGGAGCAGCTGTGCGTGTCTCTGATCCAAACACCCCGACAAGCGCCTTGTCCCTCCCGGCCGCGGTGCTGCTGATAAAACCCTGCCATAGCTTCAGGTGCGGTGTCCCCAGCTGGGACCCTTTTTGAGGTCATCCCTCCAGGTCAGCCCTTCTCTCATCCTTTGGATGTGCTCCTGGTTCTCACCCAACAGGCTCAGGACCAGACGGTGGGGAGGGCTGTGCTGGTGGTGCTGCTTGGGACAGGGGCTGCACGGGGCAGCTGGGGGCACAAGGAGAAGCTGGCGGGGGGGTAAAAGCCTGGCCTTAGGGCTGGAGAGAGCAAACGGGAATAGATCAGCTCCCCGTGACACAACGAGCTGAAAACGCAGCTCCTCAGCTCTCACGTTGCAGATGACAGCTTGACAGGACCCCAGCTTTGTGAGAAAACGTGCTCTAAAGCCACAAATGGGTGAGGTGGAATTGGACGGCGGCCAGGGCCAGGAAAACCTCTCGGTCAGGCAGCAAGACCTTCCCGCATCTGCCCGCAGTGGCCAGCCCAGCAGGCTATCATTAGGTTCCCTGGCACTGCGCAACGCGGAGGAGAACAGCAATCCCAGAGAGCAGCCCATGCGAGGGAGGGAGCTGCGCTGCGTGGGTGGCGGCAGGGAGCATGGGAACCAGATCAACCCATCTCGGCCAGCCGGGCTCCCGCTTCTCCCAGCGCTGACACAGGCTCCCCCCGCGACTAGATGGACCATGATTAAGCAAGCCATAGCTCTGCCACCCTGTGCAAGAGCTGCTGTGTCTTCTGGGGCCACCGCAGCTGAGATAGCTGGGAGGAATCATGCTCACAATGAGCATCTCTGGCCTGCAGGCATGGAGGGGGCTCACACACCCAACGCAGACATTTGCAAAGTGCCTGAATCCAGCCCTGTGTATGTGAATTAGCACAGGAGTGACACTTGGGTTAAACCAGAGGTTTTCTGATTCTTTCCCCTTTTGGGTTGAAGGCACTGTCAGTGAAGATCTGCTGCGGGAAGCCTCTGCAAAGGGTCTCACCCCACAGGGATGAGGACAGTAGGAAGAATGGCTCAATTCCCACTACAGACATTCCTAGCAGCCTTTCTCATTACCGCTAGCACCAAAATGACGTAGGAGAGGAGGTGGGATTTTCCACAGAGACAGCAGTTGCTGCTCAGTGGTGTTGCTGGGCGCCTGGACCAGCTGTATTCAGAGAAGCAGCCTGGAAGCCGTGCCAGCCCCAGGATGCCTGGCCACCATCGGAGAGCCCTGCCTGGCCCACCCTGGCCCAGAGGGTGGAGGGGCTGATGCTCTGTGTCAACCCACGTGATGCTCTCAGCAAAACAACAGGAAAACGTGCCCTGAATGCAGCCGGCGCAACCCGATGTTTGGAAAGACTAGCTCACTGTCAAAGGGGCAGGGATTGCAAAAATGATTCCACATGGCTCCGTCCTGAGCTCGATGCCATTAAACTGTTTCACGATCTGGATGAGGAATAGAGAGCGCACTTATAAGATTTCTGGAATATGCTAAACTGGAGAGATTTCAACCACCTTGGACTATTGGATTAGACTGCAGTTTCAATAAAAGAGAGAAGCTGTCCAAAATCTTCAGAATGCATTTTAACCAAGGCCAGAGCGAAGTACAACGCTCAGGAGAACTGGAAAACATGAGTACAAAATGGGGCCAGGCAGAAGCACTGCAGAAAAAGCTTGAGGACTGCAAAGGATCACTGTGCCTGAGCCAACAGCATGACAGGAATAGAAACGATCAGATCTATTTCAAGAGAAACAGATTTATCTTTGACCAACTTTCTAACGATAATGAAATACAAGCCCTGGATGAAGCTACCTGAGGAGACCAAAGGGACTTTGTGACTGGCAGTTTTTAAGGAAAGGCTGGATGACTGCCTGTCAGACAAGACCTGGGCTACCTGACCCTCCCTCCGCACAGGCACAGGCACTCGCAGTTGCTCATGGTCCCTCCAGCCCTGCCTTTCTGTGAGCTGCAGGTGCCTGTTTATGACTGAAGCCCCCCAGGGTAGACTGCAACCGATCAAGCCCAGGTCCACAAAGAAGCCAACGCACATCAACTGAGCTGTGATGACTGTCTGCTCTTCGCTCCTGACAAAGACCAGGCACTGCAACTTGGGAGAAGCCCTTTCAATGAGATTTGGGTAGGGAGGCACACCAGCCAGTGCCCGCAGTTCAGATGGCAGTGAGAACACTGCTGTGCCATGTTTCCTTGGTGGTCATTTTATATCCAATGGCTACGTAGTTCAGCTGTGCTATACCTAATCCCTTGCCAGCAAGTGGGCAGTATCTGGAGCAGAGCTGTGGGTTCTCCAGGGGACCCTGTGGTCTGACCTCATCCACAGAGCAGGCCAACAATTTTGCCTTGTGATTCCCGCATCGTATCTTTTTAAAAACAGCCTGGTCGGGCTTTCTTTCCTTCCCCTTCCGTGGGGCCTTTCAGCAGTACCAACACCCGGGAGACGCCAATGGAGCACAAGGTGGGTGTTCTGGAGAGGCCGTGATGAGCGCTGAGCTTGGTAGTCGCCTGCGGCTGGTCCTCAGAGAGGTCAGCGTACGTAACCAGTGCCGACTCTCAAGGCTCGGGTCAGCCGTGTGCTGCCCTCCCTGAGCACGCACCCATCGTCTCACCGCCCTCTGCACGGAGGTGGACATGGGCAGGGGTGCCCGTGAAGGCACGACCGACAGCTCAAAGTTGCTGCCTGCTGCCGCTGCTCGTTTGTGGGCTGGGAGGTCAGCGCTGCCAACCTGTGTTACATAGGGCTGCTTAATAGCCCAGAGCAACACCAACACGGAATTATTTCTGAAGTTTATTGTGTTGAATTGCCTAGGACTGATGTTTTGTGGGATTACATAAGTGAAAACACAGAAACGGATCTCCTCTAGAGGTGTCTGGATTTATAAATAGATTTATTGCTCCTCTTTGAAGTTCAGAACATATAGCCATTCATTCGGCCTCAGGCTCAAGCAGCTACCCTTCCCAGGCCAAAAGGCTGTGTTGCACTTAATTATTTGTTAACAGGTTTAAAGGCCGTGCTTCAGATGACAGAGTATTTCAAATTAACAGCAAAGGTAATTGGGCCAAGCATTACTGTTCTCTGGCTGCACCTGCTCAAAGAGGCTCACTGGCTCTCCCGGACTGTACCAAACTCCCAGCACGAGCTTGGTCTAGGGAACAGAAATTGAATTCTCCAGTGCTGCTCTCTAGGTTTTATGGCAGCCCCTCTTAAAAACAAACATGTTGCAAGACCCAGCTGATGAAAGCTGAAGTCAGCAGTCCAAACCAAAAATGTTCAGCAAATAAGGCTCAGGGTAATAACTACCGTTAGAAATTACTGAAGATGATGGAAGACTGTCTTCATATTTAACATACTAGATTTTCAAAACTGGCTTATTAGAAAGACCATAAAACCAAAGTCCTCCACCTCCCCTTAGTAGTACTGACACATACCAATCAGTTGAATGTTCACGTGTCCTTCTTTGAGATCAAGCATCTACTTATATAAGGGACCCTGCCTTAGAGAAAGGCAGAAGACAGTCAGAGGGCTTGAGAGGCAGGCAAGGAAAATCTTAGGGTTTGTTCTGCAGTACGTCAGAACAAAGGGTGACGTGAATTGTCTCTCTAGACCCAAACTGTATGCACGTCAGTGGGCTGTTTGGCCCTATGGATGCAGTCACAGGACAGGAACAAGTAATTCTGGTAATTTACCCTTTCCTGCTTACATGCACCCTCCCACAAAGCTTTGCTGCAGGAAAATGCTTGCCTTGAAAACAGTACAATTTGCAGGGAGGGTGCAACAGAGCTCCCCTGAAATATCACCTGACCTTGTCAAGTGTTCCAGGGCTGTAACCAAGCACCGTGGAAGAGCATTGCAGCTTTGTGAAGATGTGCTCATGCCTCAGGTACATTGATAGAGCCTTGCTCTACCAAACTAACTACGAATTTTGCCTTACCCCTGGCAGTCCCACAGCGGACTACCCAAAAAATACTCTCTGAGACCAATGGTGTGTAATTCAGGGCCTGGGCCACTGATTTGACAACCCGCAATCCTAAGACTCTTCCCTAAGGCCCTCCATGTGCCTACTGGCTGGTTTCTTAGTAGGTGACTTGTAAAAATGGTCAGAACCTGCCTGGCTCTACTCCCACACTGTGCTCACTGAATACACAGTTAAGCTAGTGTCGACCACATAGATCTGGACTGCATGTCCTCACTTCTGCTGGTAAGATACAGGGAAGGAAATGACTTGCCCCATCTTTACTTTAACTTTGTCAATAAGGCTAGAGAATCATTCCCTCCTCGTGGAAAACAGCATAGAGTGAATTTGCTATCCATGAAACCAGTTTAGTTGATGTCAAAGTTAGGTGCCAGGGAATTATCTCTGCGTAAGGTGACACAAACCTACCAACTCTTTTAGAACCACCTTTGCTGATGCTACTCATGCCCTTTATACTTTCCGCATTTCCTTCTAATGAGAAAGCTTGCTTCGCCACTTCCAATTCCAAAGGCAGTCAATGTCAGTGTTAATTTACACTGGCAGCCCCTTCTGCAGCCCCACCCACCACATGGGAAGGAACCTAAGCAGCTTTCAAAGAGCCACCAGATGTGTTCCAGTACCTGGTTGCTTTGTGCTAGCTGCGCCAAGCTGACTATACTGAAATTTGGTTTAAATAACGATTTAGCACCAAATCACACGCACAATTTATAGCACAACCTGCCCTAGCCCAAAACAGAGCTTACATCTAGGGCAGCACTGAGTTCAGAAAGCACAAGCTCCAGGAGGCGAGGAGGGCCCTGGCTGCACACAGCTCCGGGGCCGGCCTGTTGAAGGGCTGCAGCTGTCCCCAGGCATAACTCAGGGCGCTTTCTCCGCTCTGTCACCTCTGCAATCTTCCATCTCATCACCACTGGGCAGACCTGACCGTCCTGCCCAGCACATCTGGACAGTGTTTCCATCTGAAGGGTTGGTATACACTACCAAATAAGTATATAAATGAAGCAGTGTTACTGTAACAGCTTACAGAGACTAAAAATACACTCACTGCAACAACGCAGCAGGGTTCCTAAAACATTTACAGATTTGCTTGTTAGGCAGGATTATTTGAGGCAAGGGAGAAAGTTATACTGTGACCCAAATAACTTCTCTTTTTGAAAGCAAATTCCTGCTTGGAACTATTTCCAAACGCACCAGTTGCAATGGTCTCACTTCTGTGGACTCAGTTGTCCTTGGTTCCTGACGCAGGTTAAGTGAGATCCTGGGCATTTCAGTTCTCCAGGTCTCTCAGCACCTCTCAAACAGCGAGCCAGGCTGCTGGGTCTATATCCCTACAGGGGCCATGGTCAGAAACACTGGATCCAGGTCATCAAAGTCACTGTGACAAGGCACAAGCTGACAGCAAGGAGACAGGGCTTCTCCCATGCCTAAGCTGTTGGAGCATTGGTGCTGGGGGCTGTCCAAGGGGCATATATACAGGTATGAGGGGTAAACAAGAAAACTGGAGGAAACAAGCTCTCTCTGTGGCCTCCTAAGTAAATAATGGAGCCATGGGAGAGATCGGCACTGGCTGTGGGTGAGGAGCATAACGTGGCCTTAGCTTACACTAATATGTGATTTCTGGAAAAGGCCACCACTCTGACCAAGTGGCAGATCTGTGCCAGATGTGCTTTGCAGTACCTGGTCCAGACTGGGAGAGGGAAAGAAAACTGGCTCTTCCCAGGGACCATTTCCCACCTGATCTTCCACCTCCCCTTCCAATTTTCTTTCAGTCACTTCCCTCTAAGAGAAAGAGCATGAGCTACAGAGGAAAGGGCCCAGTGTGGATCTGCTGTCATCACTCTTGTTGTTTTGGAGAGGGAGCCAACGGCCATCTCAAGAAGAGAAGATCAGAAACACCAGTGTTGACCCTCCCAGGCACATCATTTAAAGCTCCCTCAGGTAGAGTACTTCTTGGAAATACTGAGACATTTTTGACAGCACTGGCTGTGCATATGCATGTTGTTGGCAGCGTATCATTGCTGCAGGATAGCTGTATTTGAAATCTAATCAGCTGTGGCAACGCTAATGATGAAGGGGGGAAAAAAAAAAGAATAGAAAACAAAGACAAGGGGCAAAGCAGTTCTGCTGCACAGAAGGCTCTCTTGGGTCAGAGAAAGAGCAGCTCTGTTAGGCAGAGGATGCTGTGCCTGCTTGGGAGGCACAAAAAGTATAAACTCCCCACACAGCCTGCAAATCCAGACATACCCACTTACAAGACAAATAACCGAACACAGAAGAGTGGCCTAAAAAGGCATTCCGGTAGAGGCTTCTTTCGAGACAAGGGCTGGGGACTCGTCCCAGGACAGGACATAGGGGACTCTTCCCTCTGCATGCAGCAGGGAGGGACTGGAAGACATGGGCAAGTCGGTCCCCAATACAGGTCCCCCAAAAGGTCCCCCTTCAGTCCCCACCATGGGTTTAGCATCCTACAGATGATGTTAGAGCTGGAAGACCTTTTCTGGCCCAATGCTACCTTTGGTTTTAAACACTAGCAAGCTCCTTCTTTTCTCACTCTGCTGGCAGAATGGCCACTCTCCTTTTCTAGCCTTGGTACTGCCTAAGGACGGCTGTTCCACACAGGCAGGAGAGCAAAGTCCTAGCAGCGAAATCCCATCCAACCTGTGCTTCTGCCTCTAACAGTGACCAGCAGCAGAAGCAAAAGTCAGGGCAAGCGTGTGCTTTCGGTGATATATGAAACAATAAGATCTATAAACATCTATGACCAAAAATGCATAGTACTGAAGATGGGGATTCAGCAGGGCTGTAAAGATGGTTCCTGTTTTGTTTTCTATTCCCTCTCTAAAAAATTACATTGCTTTTCTTCCTTGTCTAAGCTGACATTTCAGGGAAGGAGGAGCAGTGGCTCCTCTGAGCAGTAACAGCTCAGTTATCTGCCACTGCACGTTTGGTCAGGAACACTTTTCCCACGTAAATTCTTTTGCATTTTTTCACACCAAGTTTCGCCCGCTGAACAAAATTTCACTCCTTCCCAAGATCTTCCAGCCTGTGCCTGGAGATGCAGAGGCAGCGACCCCAGCACAGACCTGCGTGGGAGTCTACTGGTAACATCCCTGCATTGCAAAACATGACCATCTGTTTCCACCTTTCATTTACACCTCTTAGGCAGACATCAATCCACAAGTGAGCCTTCCCTCTCGCCTCACAAAAACTTGCTTTCTTTTAAGCAGTTTTTCTGAAGAACTACTTTTTCCCAAGTTTTTTGAACACTCGGGTATGTTACTGTGCTGAAGAGACCACCCTTATTCCCACACCAGAGATGCAGCACTAAGGCAGAAGCTGGGCTAGCTCTTCCCAATCTATCGTATGTCCCCAGGTGTGCTCAATGCTCACAGATTCAGCCAGCTTGTGCAAAAGTGAGACTTGATTTTTTGCAGTTCCAGAGGCCATTTTTAAAAAGCTTGCCTCATTTGTCACTTGCTATTCTCCTGATAATTATAGCCTCAGTGGTTAACATCAGCACAAGAACTTTTTGCTCTTTCCCTCAGGAGTGCTGACTTCAGCTTTAAGTGCGCTTTCACACCTTGGTCCTCTACAGCCACTGGAGATTCCCTGGCAGGTGTCATCTGAAAAATGTTTTTATTATTTTTTTTATGCCGCAGGCACACTGTTCCTCAATATCTTTTTCTGGCTTGATTTCTTATGGTTTGATATTTATTCTGCCAGAAATCAGGCTTTTTTTTCTATTCCTTCACTTGGCTACAATGTCTATTGTTTAAAAGATATCTTCTTACTTCTATGACTCTACTTTAATGTGTTACTTAAGCCTGTTGGATTTTTTTAGGGTCCTTTTAAAGACTTTTGCACTGAGCTTTTAATCTTTCATCAATCTTCATACCATTTGCCAGCATTTTACCCTATTGGTTTTTCTTTTAATATGTTTTCCTATTATTTAGCCCTTACCTTTGAACTGTAGTATGTTCTTCACCATTCCAATCTGTAGGCACTTACTGATAAAATTAATTTAACTATTTGACTTCATCTTTTTTCAAGAGGCAGCGTCACTTTTACATTGACATGCACTTTCTTTATCACCCAGTATCATTTGTAGCCTAGTGTTAGCATCCCACTGATTTAAGAGTAAAAGCTGGTGTGAGCCTGTATTCACTTACAGTTGAAATGTCTTTATAGGTTGGATGGTATCCAAAGAGTGAGCTGCATTTTCCACCTGTCTCACTTGGATACATAAAATTACCTCATTTATTTAGACACTGTGATCAGCTCTTGCTCACAGAAGAATATATTTAACACCATCTCTGTGAAGCTTCTGTCTGCATGGGGCAAGAACTTACCTCCACGTGAGTTTCCCTGATTCAATGCATTTGCCAGTTAATTAAAAAAAAAAAATAATCATATACACATGCTGCAGGCACATGGCACACTAATAAAAGTGAGACGTCCGTTTCAGAGATTTCTGTTTTCCAGCTACAGCAACAGGAGATTTATAGGTTTAACGTATGAATCCTGCTCTGAAACAGAGGTGCCTCCTTTCTCATGGTGAGGGGCAGCTTGGGCTGGCAATCATTTCTTCATCCACACTCACCCAGAAGGTATTTGTGCTGTACTGGGATATGCCATGGTCTTTTCATCTGGGGCTACTACAGGATAAGACAGGACAGAGGCAGATGATTTACAATGAAGTGATGGGTGACTGAAACTGAAAACGTTCTTCAGATGCTCAGGATCTCAGGATGTATTTTTCAAATGCTTTCTCTTACAGCAACACTGTGACAAAGGATCCAGCCCGGAGGACACCCAGGAAGCACACCAAGAAGCACCAGAGGTAGGGTGGACAGTACGAAGAGGGTGAGGAAAGCTGCAGCATGGGGGACTAGACCTGGGATATGAGAAGGCAGCAAAGGCCTCCTGGCCCTGCTGGCGGGCAGCCTCTTAGAGACTGCAATCCAAACACTGAAAAAGACTGTCTTGGACTGCTGTATTTTCACTAATCTCCAGCTCTAGTCCAGTGATGTTCTCAAGACAGAACTCATAAATGTGAACCTCCTCTACCAGCTCTGTTGGAGTTTTTTATGTTTTTACAGGGTGAGCTCATTATGGATAATTACGTTTCAGATCGCTGTAGAAGTAAAGAGCTACCAGTAATCAGAGTTGGCCTGTGTATCACAGACATAAAACTGTGTTTGCCACCTATAATTTAACACTAGGTGGAATTATGTAATCTTGAATTTACAACATCTGAAAATGTATTAAGGCGGATCAGCTGGGCTTCAGGCTAGAATTACGATGTGCTGCACAAACACAGTTCAATGTAGCCGAGATGGCGACAGTAATCTCACAGATTGGGATGAAAATTTTCTTTGCTTTCCAGCACAGCTCTTGGCACAGCGCTCTCTGCGAAGCTTGGGGGAGAGCATACCTACATGGCAGTATCAGCGTCCAGGCTTAACAAGCATCTAGAAGATAGGGTCTCTGCGGTGACATGCATACTTGTTCAGTTCTAAACTTAATTTGGCTCCTTCTGCAGCTCCATACTGGCATCCACACTGGCAGCTAATGTCATTGGTTTCTTTTTTCTTCTACTTTGTGGATTTTACATAAGCGTGCCTTTTATATGGAAAAACAATCTGGTGTAATAGCTCAACACTGGTGTTGGAAATACGAAGTCCAATTAATTTATGACTCATTCTCTACCCCCTTCGTGAACAGTGTGTTCCCAAGAAAATGCCATCTGTAGCATTTATCCTGCCTATACAGGGAAGACCAGCCACTGGGGCTTAGCCTACTCTATCACACAAAACCCAAGAGATACTCTTTCTCGTATTAACAAAGGAGCAAAAAGGCACAGAAGATCCTCTTAAATCATCTTCCTGTTCTTCTGAATGCATAAAAATAGATTACTCATTTAGCAATTTAGGTAAACAGCTCGTTATGAAAAGTCACTGGGGAATAAGCCTTTATGATTTCATTTCTTGATCGTTTCCTGTCTAACTAAATAAACATGAACTCAAGTGACACAGATTCCATTACTTCTGTGTGGAGATTCTTGAATGATTTTTTTCATACTTTTTTGAATAATTTAATCTTCTCCTTCCTGTCAAACACAACATATATCAACAGACAATGGTTGGGAAGAGCAAAATCTCTCAAAGACAACCAAGTCTGTTGAAAACTTCTTTTTAACGTTGAATCTAGGCAATGATCAATTCTGATGTTCAAAGAAACGTAGGGAAGTTTGGGGGGGTTATTCTGTCTTGATAAACTGCTCTTTTATATCACTTTGAAAAGAGAACAAGAGTGAGAATAGCAACATCTTACAATAGGACTAAAATCTATGGTCAAAATTCGTTGATAAAATCTGTTCTGCCACGATTTCAATCCTCACCTCTACAACGCAGCTTTACATGAGCCCAAGAGCTGAAGTACATCTGTGACATTAGCAAACCACCCTAATTACAGCAGAACCGCAGTAATGAAACAGGCTGCTTGGCCACAAGTGCACACAGGAGACAGCAGACTCTCCCCGTTCCTCAGTCCAGGCTCAGTAACGGTCTGTTGCAGTGAGGTCTAACAGGGAGCTCACCATGGCTCTGATTTTTCCCTGGTCAGGCTTCACCAAACTACTTTTATTCTTCAACTGGCAGCTCAAGAAGCAGAAGGGTGGCATTTTCAAAATGGCCTGTGGACTTACAGCATGGAGACATTCTCAGATATTTTTTCCTACATCCTAGTTTAGAGGTCTTGATGCTTTGAAGGATTCTCACTGACCTTCTTAAAAAACCTTTGCAGCCATCCTTCTTTCATCTCACAGATAGGTTGTAATCCTACAAAAGCAACTTCCAGAGCCTTATGCTCATACTCTATAGCTTGTAAGGCTGTGCTGAATTCTCAGCAATTTCTGCGAAATCCAGAGATAAAAGCAGAAACAATGAGAGAAGTATCTTTACAGATCATGCTTGTGTAGCCAAGAGAAGAGACCCCTGTACCTACTAAAGTGGCATGAGCTTCTCAGTGTGGGGCCAAGGACAGCAGCTGTGAGAGGGAGTCACAGGGACTAAGAGTTGGCTTCTAACATGAAGAGAAGAATAAACCAACAACAGCTAGAGATAGCTGCGGCCATTAGTCTCCGGGAAACCATTCTGAAGCTATTCAAAGTGAGAGAGAAAGCTTCCCAAAAGGTTAAGCAGCAACCTTCAGGGAAGCCAGCTGCAGTAAGCAATATGTATTGTTTTAGACCTTCCTCATTCGATGACTGACTGGGAATTCTGCTTCTTGCACCAAAACAAAGACGGAAATGGCATCTTTTGTTTGCTTGACCCTGAAAGGCAGAGGAAGTTGGAGACTTTATTTATTTGACCCCAAGACATGGAAACTTACAGAACATTGTCACTTCCCAAAGATCTTTTGGTTTTATTTTCCTTCTCAGCCTGTGTGGGTTCTGTTTGCCTTATGGATTTTTCACAGACAGTTTGCTACCAGCTTTAGACATCTGTGAGTGGCTTTTGCATGTGGCTGTCAGTTGAAAGAATGTTCTTTGTAGATGCATGCAAATAATCATGCTGCTTGATTGTAGAAACCCCTCCAGTTTTGATCAAAAAGCCTTACCACTAGATTTGTTATTGACCATTTTAACTAGAATGTGTACTATTTCAGAGCACTTTTGAAGTCTGTTACATTGGTATGATGATGGATGCTAGGAAGGAAGGCTGAGGGAAGTGGCAGCGATCAGAAGCTGGCCAACACAACAGAGCACACGGACTTTGTAAAACTCGCCATCCTGTTCAGAATAAATTTCTGCCATTAGGAGACTATGTTGCTGTTGTGTTTCATGAAAAAACAACCATTAAGATAACAGGGTTGCTTAAGAACCAGGAACATGCAAGTCACAGAGTCAGGCACACAAACTACTATCTCAAAGGCAGACTGAAGCCAAGAGTCCCATTGCATGACATTAGGCTAAGGACCTATCCAGAATATTTGTATAAAATTCAAACCCCTCTCTGTCATGGCTGCCAATTCCCAGACGAGCCTTGGATCTTACTAGTGGCTTTCCCATCAGGTCTCTCACTTTTGTTTGGCTGAAAGTGCAGACACCAACCCTCAATTTAGAGGGAGCAAATGACAGAAGGATTTTCATGTATGAGGAACCGTTTTGGACAGGGATCCTAAGAAGAAAAAAGGCCTTTTTGGTCTTTGTGCTGCTGCTAAGACCACCAGTACTCATGGTGAGTACCCACCTGCACAGACGTTTACAGCTGCTCCTACCAAGAGGAAGCGCAAGCTGTGAGAGGATCTAACCTAATCCTAGCGAGAAAAGTGTTAATGACAGTGGTTTCTTGGGCTAAATGCTGAATGCTATCTCCTACGCTGAATGACTGTACATATGTTCTCACTTTCGTGTGCTGCAAGGAGAGGACTTCTGGTGGTGTGTGCTGTGCTGCAGAGCTGCAGGCATCCTGCAGAGACAAAAGGCTTGTGCTTGGGGTAGGAATAGTGGCTTTACTCTATAGATTATTTTGATCCAAAGATCAATGTTATAACCCACTGCATTTTTTACAGCAGTTAAGTAAATAGAAGGCTAATGGCAGATGGTTTCATTTAAACTTCAAGAAAGGCACCGCCTATATGTCAATTTGGAATTGGTGTAATGAGCCAACAAGACTCTGAATTACAATAAAAGCATATTTAGGAATGAAATCTACTGGAGACTTAACTGGTCTCAAGTGCATAGTTAGATTTCTAAAATAATAGCTGCAATCCAGCATAACAAACATGACTTGCTTAAAAACAAAAGCCGGAGTTTAACTGTAAATTGCAGTTGGCTTTCATTCCCATGAGAAACTGAAAGATATTTCTGCTCGGAATAACTTCTCAGTAAAGGCACATCAATGGTGCCCCCAAAACCACGTACAGTGGGACTAGGACTACCCAGTTCTGCTTTTTTCCTTCCAGGCTTACCAACCCTAAGGTCCTTAGGTACCGCCAGGAAGATTTTCTGTGAGTACTACTTGTGTCCACAAATGCTGGGGCTTTGTCGTTGGGCAGAGGCAGGTCAAAACGTGGGCACGGCTGGCTGCAGTGGCCAAGGGGAGAGCTGTACTGAGGGACAGCAGCCAGCAGGAAAATGGGAGCAGGGTAAAGGGCTGCGAGAGCATCTGGGGAGGCAGAAATGGAGGAGCTCGCAGCAAGTACTGGTTGGAAAGGGGCTTGGAACAGGGTGGGGAAGCAGAAAAAGAGCGTAAGAGAGGGAGGATTAACATGCACCAACTTGTAACAAGTTATTATACTTTTTAAAAAAATTAATACTTAAAGGTATTTAACATATGTTAACATATTAAACGTATTTAAATATTTAAATATATTTCTGTGCACCTGCACAGATGCCCTCAGTGGGGATTTCGCTGGCTTATCCTCATGCTTGCAGAGAAACATGGGCAATTCAGGCTGGCCAGAAGGAGCACGTAAGAGAGAATTACAAGGTAATGGCCATTTTTACTCTTTTCCAACATACAACTGAATAGTTTTTATCAAGTTTTTATCTTGAAAATGAATAATGTACTGTTTGTTATTGCTTTGTATAATATTGTTCTTTTAAGCTTCCATCTTACTGAATGCACACACACACACACCCCCGTCTACTACAAAATTTTCTGTTGAGATTTGCCATTAGCTGCAAAGCACTAGGACTGCCACTGGCCAGACTTACCCCAACTCTTCCCTCCAGGAAAAACCTCTTCAAACTGTAAGCTTGATTCTGCTTTGTACACTGGTGAAAACTGCCAGACCAATCTTGCAGGACCATGTCATTAATCTCCATGTAGAGTCACATAAGACAGCAACTGACAACTCCTTTATACTTCCTAATCTTTGTCTGTACCTGTTCTCTGTCCCTGCAGCTGGCGGTGGGAATGGCTCAAACCAGCTAAAGGCAAAGTCTCTAGCAGAGCTCAGAAGGCACTCAAGCAAGCAAAGTGCAATCAGAAAAGGATGACAGTCCTGCTGGGAAAAGACTGTCCAAGCAGTTCAAAGGGCTCTTGACTGAACTGTAAGCTGTTTCATGTTTGGAAACAGTGTCATGGGTAAACTTTAGTACACAGACAAATAAAGATCCTGCAGAAGAAAGCAAGCGATGAAGTTCCGAAAAAGTTTCAAAGCAAAGGCCACTTCACTCACATTCCCTTCATCTCCTCTGCCAGAGCTGTGGAAGCAAAAAGGAAGGGCAAGGAAGTGGTAGTAGAAAAGGTTTCCCTTCTTCCACAGAGATTTGGCTCAGGCACGAGAAAAGGGAGGAGGGCACAAGTTCTTTCACTGGAAGTTTTGCCAATTCCTCCCAGGGAGACCAGTCCTCTTCTAGCAGCCAACTCTCTGCAGGACAAAGAATTAAGGTGGGCTCAAAAGAACAGCAGACAGCTGGGAGGAAATCTTTGCTGTCAGCTAACTTCCAGATGCTTGTTCAGGACGTGCTCAGTCCCTGCGGAGGCAGAATAGGGTGGAGGAGCAACGTTCTCAATGGAGAGAAATGGGTTCTTCCCCAGGCAGAACTTTTTAGGGAATCGTCTCCTCCAGGTAATCTACTAATAATCAAATTAAAAATCAAGCCAAGTTGCCTACTGGCCCTTGCCTATCTTGTAATTTTTTTCCTAATACCTGGCTGAGTGTCACAGAGGAAACAGTGTTTGATGCCGTTGTTTACTTAATGCTATCTTTGCATCTCATCTGTTTCAACATCTCTGCCCAAATCCCTGGACATTTTTTTATTTCCTGGATTATGGTGATGTTATGAAGAAAAATCCCGAAGAACTCAAGTAACTGCAATTTCACAATGTTTCGTTATTAACGAAGGATAAGATTTGTCACTGGATTCTGATGTGTATTTTCCAAATTGTATTTACTTCAACAACTGAAAAGTTATTTCAAGTAAAACAAGACTAAGTAACATGTTAAGAAGAAATACTTTGTAATTTAGAAATAGCATTTGTTCTTCAAGTGATAAAGTGCCTATTTGCACGTGATCATTCAGCTCAGCCAGAAAAGGATTTTTTAATGGACGTGAAAAGGGAGTTGCAGGCAGATAAATGCCAAAAATACTCTGATACATCTAATAAAAATTCCCCTAAGACAGCTGGTTATAGATTATCACACTCTACTTACTGTACTGCATGGGAAAGTGTAATTGTCAAAATGTTGAAAGTCTGATTTTATTTTTTTTCTCTTAGTTTATGGAAATCCGCATTCATCAGATAATGTTTTCAGCATGCTTGAATTTAACAAAAACATTTGGGTTTATGACTCACTTGCACTGTACAACACAAGTTTTAAAAAAGCATTACGTGCACAGGTATTCAGTAAGTAACGTTTATACTATTACAGGATTCACAATGCGTTTGATGACTGTGACTGACCCTGTGCCCCAAACATGTCCTAACTTGGCAGTTCCTCACCATATGAATTAATGATACATTTATACAGCTCATGTCCTGTCTCTCATGTGGGAGTAAAATGCAGATCAAGAACATTTCTGCTCACTAATAAGCCTGTGCCCCTAGTGCAAAGCTGTTTTCCCTGCTGTCCTGCAGCACTGTAACATGATTATTATTAATCCTGACCATGCTGAGAGGTCCCATTCACACTGAGTGTTGTATAACAGAGTGGTAAACAGCTGAGGAAGCCGATGGAAGGCAGTCAGCATCCTAACAAACCAGTAGGGCCAAGGAATTTGCTCTGCTAAGTGGGTGTAGAAGGAACCCAAATGAGAGGATGAGGACAGCCTCCACACTCAATGGGATCTTTGTAGCCACCAAGTTAGAGAAGACAGATCACATTCAAGTAACCCTTAATCAGCTGTGTATAAATCACTGGGACTGGATGGAGCCACCTCTGTCCTTGAAGGAGCTAGAATGAGATACTGCAGAACTGCTAGGCAAGTCTCGGTGACCAGGCACTGGTGATTTGCCTGCACCCCAGCTCCAATGGGGACCTTGGCAACTAAGGCCCAGTAAAGACCAGTCTGACTTCTTTTTCAAGGTCAGACATGTGGTCTAAGGTTGGTTTCCATGTACAAGTCAGGCACATCCCTTTGAAATTATTCTCCTATCATTCTCTTTCATGTTTCGGACTTACCATTGATGTTTACAGCTGGCAACACTATAGACATCTTTGGTCTTCTGGTCTTGTTATGTGTAGTGGCTGGCAATAACAGGTGGTCCTAGAAAACAGGGCAAAAGACGTGTTAAATCTACCCTGAAAGTACAGAGCTGGGAAAATTCCTTTCCTTTCTTTCTTACAGGCATTCCACATAAAACTATTTACAACAGCTTAGCAAATTCAAATTGTTGAGGGAGTCTTCCAAAAGTCACAGCAATTGCTCATATGCTGTGTAACTGAGAAGAAATCCCTATCGCATGCAGCAGAATAAGAAAAAGCCTTGATCATGTGGAAAGAGATGGAAACTACTATTAGGCCCTCATTCAACAGAGTACTCATGTATATGATTAAAGTAATTTAAGTTGACTTCAATGATATTTAAACGTGGTTAAGGGCTTTGCTGAACTGGAGCCTTTACTTGCAGTGCTGTCTGCTTTATATATAAACATCATCTTGCTGTATCTATGTCAAGCTCTGCACCACATGCCTCATGCAGTAGGACTGTATCGGTCAGGGTTGTGACGGGGTGTGAAACATGAGCTCTGCTGACAAAACCTACCAGGGAAGTTTGATGGCAAAGCTGTGCTTCAGCAGCTTATCTCAACTGTGAGGTGGCTGGGTGCTCCTGTAAGACAGCAGCAAACTTACTAATTACCCTGGGTTTTAGCAGTGGAAGCTGCATCTGCAAGAGACGCTCTGGACATGGACCTGACCGGTGAGGAAAAAGGCAGCCTTTCTTCAGTATTTTTTGCTGTTGCTGTACTCAAATTGCTCAACTTGCAGCCTGGGAAAATACGGTTCTTCCCTTATCAATGGAAGTAACAGAACATAAAGCTCCAGTCCAGGTGTCTCCCATATTACTGTGCTATGCTGATGTAGACAGACCAAAGAAAAACTACTAAAGACGAGGGAAGCTTCCCATGCCTTTCAAAGCTTAGCTTCCCTGACAGAAGGTTGCTTCACCGCACCATCTCACTACACAGTAGGCGTTGTGAGGGAAGTATATTTGCTCTTTCTTAGTAATTAGGAACAAAAGACCGTGTTTATATAATTGACAAGTTGAATTTAAATTTTTAACTCAGGCTCTAAGTGAAACAAAAACCTGCCAATCACCAAGTATCTTTTCCAGGTCCCAGAGAATTAATGGAAAGGTTTATTTTCCCAGCCCCTGTGTTTGCCCCTCTCCCAGCCCCAGCAATGCCGAATTCATTCCCAGTGTCTCTGAGAAGATCGAAAGCTGGTAGATGCCACTCCTTAAGAAGTTTTTGCAATTGTCCTAAAACCAGATCTTCTCTTTCCAAGAGCCAGCATCTATCTCACATGGTTAAAGAGCAGAAGCAAGTTTGATGCTCTCATCTTATTTCATGCTTTTCCATTTGTAAAACTCCCACGGTATTTTACAAACCCAGCACTCAGAACCTTTACATGCAGCTTTTTGGTTCCCTGCTTAAGAGTAAGAACAGGCACAGAAAACTTCTCATGCTTTTGGCCAAGGTTATCTTTTTGGCAGACTGAATTAGACTTCTTTGGGAGACAGTTGTTAACATCTCAATGTCATGGTAACTGTATTTTCCCCATTTTAATATCTAAAAAGTACATTGCTCTGCCAAAGATTAAGGGAACTGAGTTACACACAAAGTTAGGTACTAAATATATCAAGATATTCTGTAGATACATTGCAGAAATATCACTCTCTTTTTTTTCCCACCAAAAATCCCCCCCAAAACCAAATGACTGACCATGAGAAGAAAACATTACTTCAATAAATGACTAATTAAAAACATCTTGGTACTAAAATTATAAAACCACTCTGGTATAATTCTCAGACTACATATGTAATTCCCATTTCATTTTTGAACCACAGAGATTAAGACAACACTCAGCAAGACAATGAACTTTACAGAAAAACTGTTCTTGAAATTCAGTGTTCCCAAGGGAGCAGGCCAAAGATAAGATGTCCATTAAAACTACATTTTGTAACAACATCCTTGTCACGATTTGACAACTATTTTTAACATCGCTTAAAAAATGCTTATCCTGGTTTTTTTTCTTTTTCAATGCTTTTGAGAGCCCACATCATTACCTAGCAAAACACAAGTACTGCATAGATGATCATCTGTGAATCATTACAAGTAACGACTACGTTTTGCTAACATATCTGAAGAGCGGTATGTTAATTGATGCTGACTTAGTTTTGCTTACAATGGCACCTTTATTTACTGTATGTATAAAATGTATTAAGAACTATCACAAAGACTTTACAATCAGAGTACCTCTATAGAAATAAACAGCAGCATCGTGACAGAAATGCCAAATTCCTGGATAGCAACAAAATAAGGAAAATTCCTCAGATACCTCCTGTGTCATTGCCTACTTGGCTGTACCACAAAGGTTCAGGTTGGACATTCAGAAACAGTTTTTCACCCAGAGCATGGTGCAATCTTGGAACAGATCAGCAGAGAGTTAGGGGATCTTGGAGGTTTCTAGGACCCAGCTATACAACACCATGGGTGCCCTCATATACTGTTGGCAACAGTTCCGCTTCAGGGAGAAGGATGGGCTAGGCACGACTAGAGGTTCTCTCTACCCATTTTGATGATCCTATGATTCTCTTTTTGCAGTCCACAGGACAGACACTGGGAGTACCAACTTCTCCTAAGAGTCCTATGGTAACTACAGAGGCAGTGCAAACACCTCAGACTTGGCCTTTACAAGCTCTGCATCTCCTCCATCACGGTTAAATCCAAAGACTTGGCTCAGACTGACTCTGCAGTTAACAAATTTCATTTCCATGACTACAATGCAGACGAACTATGCATTAATACTGCTGGGCAGGTTCAGATTCCAAACTGATCTGCTAGAAAACAATACTTTATTTTAAACCTTGCATTGAAAATGAGATGTAAAATTCGCCTTTCTTAGTTCTGCCTCACCCAGAAGCCTTTTTTTTTTTTAATGCCAGAAGTTAGATTTAGTTGCAAATAATTTTAGATTTCTGTGAATGATGTTTCAAGAACTGCAAAGAAGACACGAGCAGTTCACCACTATCTGCTCTCCTTCCTCATAATTCTGGCTTAAAACAAAAACACCAAGTCATTTTCTGGTAGATCAGTCGATAGAAGTGGGCAACTCTAGCAGGTATTTCGCTCTACACTAAGATAGCACTGGAGATGACAGGAGCTCCAGAGGAACCTGCTGCTCTCCAGTGACTGCCATGAGAATGAGGTCTAGTTCAGACTGGTCGACCAACATCCAAACACCTGAAGCTGTAATAAATGAATCCCACCTGGACAGTCTTCTCTCCCTGAAGGAGAGAAACAAAAGGAGCATTGCTTGCTAGATCACACTTACAGTCACTCAAAATCAAAGGAATATGAGAAGGAAGGCAGATGTATAAAATGCCAACCTAATGAAGTGAATTCATTTTACACACATCACGGCAGGCCCAACACATTCTGCTCAGCCACAAAAAAAATCCTGTTAGAGACAGAAACTGATATGATAAAACCTTTTGATACCTATTATACATGTCCTGTTACTAGCAATCCCTTCAAACACAGTCCGACAAGATCAACTCACTGGATCTGAAACAAGTTGCATAGGAAACCATTTTTGATGAAGCTGTCTGTTACCCAAGATACTGCAATTAACTCCCCCTTAGTTTCCAGACCCTGAAACATCTCCTAGAACTACACAGCGAAGTTGTACGTTCGTGTATCAATTCACCTGCTACTCCACTGCTTTACTGGAGCAGTTTGAACAGTGTGAGAAGGAAGACCCAGAGCCTTCTGCTCCCACAGCAGACAGTGAGACAATGAAGTCATTTCCATTTGCATTTGTGTATCCAAACACGCTTTGGAGTTGCTGCACAACTCCTCAGTGTTTCAACACCAACTTTGGAGCAGAAAGACAAATAAAAAGCCAGTCAGTTCTAAGTTCAAGCGGCTACTAGTAGCTAATGCGCAAGACGCACAGATTGTCTGGAAGTTGGATACTGACCATCTCTACTACAAAGAGCCATTTTTCAAATTCTGGAATTAGCGAAATTTATCAACCCCCCTAATAAACTTTATCTTTTATATGCAGGAGTGTCCCTCTGACGATCAGTCCTAACTTGCAGAGTTTCCTAATTACCCTCATTCTACACTGAAGGCAAAGGTAGTAGCGGCTGTACTGCAGAGATTCATAAATATTTTGCCTACAGTTTCACTACATACAACATTCTCAAGCCCAAAAGTCTCCAAATAGTCCACACCTTTTATTTGAAAGCAATACCTAATTATTTATATGCAATGTAAGTGAGTGTACGGATTAGTGATTAGGAAGAAATTAGACATTTAGAAACAGTGTTTGAATGCATTTCTAAAATGTAAAATATTTTCTCCTGTCCTATCCTGTTCTGCAGCATGCTGAACTGCATCCCAGAGGGGTGTGTGATGCTATTACTCATCCCTAATTTTAAACACTAGGGAAAAAAAAATCTAAAATTAAAATGCTGTTTGTGATATTAACACATGGTATAAAACTGAAAATGAATAAAAGCAAATCTTGCAAGTCAGCATCTGGACCATGAGCATGAATGTCAACCAGAGGCAGAATAAATCACAACTATTACCCAACAACAGATGGCTTCAGCTTGGGCCAAGATTTGCACTTAGATGAGACGACAATTTAAATAGACGATGCAGACCTGAGACTGCTGGCAGAATGACTGGAAAAGTATCAGCCTGGAAAGACAGTATTTCAAACGAGACCCTAGCTTCAGCATTCTGATTTTGCTTTTGATCATCCCTACAGTTCAGTGATATTGAAGCCAGATGAGATGGACAGATAGAAAAGTATAGATATAGATACTAAAAATCCAGCCACAAATGTATTACCTTAATTTACTAAGTTGGGATACAGAAACACTTTTTTTCCTGGGGATAAAGTCTGAAGCTGTTAATTGTTAAACTTCTGATTAATAATCACATTTATTAAGTCCTTGCCACCACAAAACATTCGCAAAACTATACTATTAAAATATAATTAACTGGAGTTGTAAACACTTAGAAATCAGGCACCCCTATAGAATGAATTTCCTCACTGAATCCTTTTACTCTTCTGGCTAATTCAGTGCCTGCTGATCTGCTCCTGGACTCAACAACACATGGAACTCCAATAAAGATTTTAAGGCTTCTTACATAAGATCAGTGTTGTCAGGGCTCTAACAGGGATTAAGCTTTGGAGCCTCATGTATCTCTAACCCCCACAGTCAACTGGCAATGGAAATCCTGTTCCACTCTGCTAGAATACTCCAAAACTGGCTGCTCCTGCAGCTTCAGCCTGAGTCTCGTGGCATGTGGTTTGGTTCTCAAAGTCCCCACTACCTTGATGCATGAAAACTTGCAGGCATCTTAGCTTTTGTTTAAAAAAGAAAGAAAAAATAATCGTTTCTAAGTCTCGTAGTTAAAGGACATAAAGAAAACATCATCACTGCATACCATGAAGTTTCATTAAACAGAGAGAAAACACGCTAGTCAAGGGTCTTTTTTTTTTTTTTTTTTTTTTTTTAAACTATCCTCATTTCATAAGCTGCACTCTTGGCTTTTAAATTATTGAATTGGCAGTGTTGCTTGTTTGGGCTTTTGCAACGCATGTCCCATCAGCAACACTGCACCCAGCAACAGACACTTCCCTGGGGAGCAGAATGCCACCTCACCATAGGCAATCTTTGGAGCTTCTCCTCCATGTCTGTGTGTTTGGAGAAACATGAAGGAATTAATCCTTGCAGCATGCCTGTGATGGAGGAAAATATTACTAGCGCTATGGGGAATGTTTAGAGATGTGCATGCATTTGAGAGACACAAAGGAACAGATTTCCAAACTCGCCAAGGCTCTGCACTCTCAGCATGAGCTATCGTTCCTCCTATCCCTGAGGTTACTTATCTGTCAAACCAATTCCCCTAGATTTTTCTTACCTTCTTAGCTGATGTGCTTTGGTACAGATAAATATTTTTCAAAAGACTTTTCTAATGTTTTGAGCACAAGCATTACCTGCTAGAAAATAATTAACGTAATGATTTAAAGGTGCTTTGTTACAGTGTATTTAGCACATCTGCCTATGTAAACACTCTTTGTTATGCTATTGAAGGGCAAACCATGCCTCTGACCCTTCCCAGTGGTCTGGAGCACATACTCCGTGAAGTACAGATGTGATCCATGTGGGAGCCATGACTCCACTCCTGCAAGACAGGCCCTATCTCACTTCTCAAAGACTTCGTCAAGACGTCCAAATGAGCCCTGCTCTTTGTTAAGAGATCCACCTCTAAGGATAAGCTTTTAGAAAACAAGTGGCATTTGTTACTTTATAGGAATAAAAGCTCCAAGGAGACTGGATTAAAATACCAAAGGAAAACCTTAATGTGCTGTTCTCATAATTTGCCTCGATGAGCAGATTTGATCTTTACCATTGCCTTAGAGACCAGCTATGTGCTACAATATTGCGAGTATTGACAAGACAGTTGCCAGAGCAGAGCGGGCAAATAGAGCCAGGCGCCTCGGCATGCCAAAGGGTACTCTGTCCAGGCAGCTTCAGAAGACTTCTTACAGTAAACAAACACTGCAGCTGGGCATTTTTTCATCTCTGTTTATGACTAAGAGGTCTCCCAGGGAATTGTGCCTCAATCTCTTCCAGCCTGAATCTTCATGCTGTGATTCTAGGACCGCATTACAAACACAGGCTGATGAGCTCCCCGCATCCCACTGAAGCACTGGCAGCTTCCCAATGCTGCCAGAGGTACCATTTTTCTTTAATGGCGCTACCTTTGGTAGTGTTCAACACATCCTGACAGCTTAAAAGCTTATTATTAACTACGTCAAGATGAAGCAGATAGAAAGCAAGTGGGCTTTTGACCATAAAAATTGTGTGTCAAATCCATGTATTGTCTTTCAAACCTATTTTTGCTGAACATCTTCAGGGATTTCAGGTCAATGAGATGACACTAGACCTTCTTTACAGGTGTGCTTTTGGCCATGCAAATAATGTGAAACAAAAATGTGCTTTCACAGGCCCAAAAAGCTGCATGCTGTACAGGTCCTCTGAGGAGCTGGACTTTTTAAAACCCTGGGCTGACAGATGCAACGAACCAGTTTTTCCTTCATAAACCACAGATTTCACACTTTTTGAAAATTTCAAAATAATTGTTTCAGGCTGTCTGGCTGTTGCCAGACGTGATGGTTCTGTCCTAATCTCCCACACAGGCCACTGAACCTGCACTGAGCAGCATCGCAGCCTTTGGCATGCGACTCCCATCTTGGAAACAGTACCTGTGAAGCTGTAACTTCATTCTCAGGACAGCCGGGGCTGAACTTCAGCAGCTTTCTGGACAGAAAAGGATGCTGTTGTCCAGGGAAGAGAACTTACTGCATTGCACTCATGGTCTAGGGGCAGATTCTCATTTACCCCTGCGGTTCCCGACACTGCAAAGCACATAGCACAGATCATGGTGTAAACGAGAATCAGGTCTTGGCATATCTGTTTCTGGTTTCCTCTGTCAGTTCGAAGAGGACATGTATGAAAGTTTACAAATTTGTAGAGGAAATGGCTGTATAATTTCACTATTGATTCGGTTGGGTGATGGCAACCATACGGTGTCCTGAGGATATACCACACTGGATACAACCCTGGTCCATCTGAAAATGCCAGAAGTTCCTGCAACATTGCTTTCGCTATCCATGGACGTTGAACAGGGCAGTAACTGTAGAGCGGATGGTGCCTCTGAAACTACCATTATCCTACCATTTCAGTCTGACCTTTGTATCTAAAAAGCATGGGGATGGTTTTAAGAGCAGAAAAAAAGAGAAGAAACTGGTTAAAACCTCTACACAAGCCATGACTCATAGCCACAATACTTGCTCATTATACCATGAACTGTAAAGCTGCCTTGTTTTTAAAATTGATATGTCTTTTTTTCTTCTTTTTTTTTTTTTTTTTTTTTTTTTTTTTTAAGGTAGACCTTATATATCCAAGTGGATTTACTCACCCCATCATGGATCCTTACAGGGAATCCATGACATGCAAAGATGTGTATGGGAGTGAGTGAAAGATGGGATAATGACTGCAAGAAATCCACAGAAAACCCTCAATAAAAATTCATAAGGTCTCAACCTCTCTGCAACGGTTCTTGACAGCCCACCCTGGGAGGCCCCAGTAGCTTTACTACTTTGGGTTTAACAATAACCATTTCACTTAATTTGAAAGAGTACCAGTTCTGCATATATTAAACTTGAGGTTAGCTAGCATATATTAACAGTTTGATTTTGCAGCATGCTAAAGAAGAGAGTTTGTAATTGAGAATTCAAGCCCCAATCCCTAATCATAGAATTTAATTATTTTTCTAAGTTTTAAGCCTATTTGGGGGGGTGGGAGGCAGAACCGTCTCATAATGGGAAAGCTAACAGAAGTGGTGGGAATAGAGCTTCTTTTTTCTGCTTTTATTTTTGCCAGAATTATTCGTACTCACACTGATGCTGTTCCAGTTCCAGTGTTTCTGTGCACAGGTGGTTTTTACAGCCTATACTTTGCACACAGCAATGAAGTGATGAGATACGCTTTTTATGTAAGCGTTTTAGCAGAAATAGCTCAATCCCACAGTCAATAAAATATCCTGTAGTGTAAGATTACACCTTTCTGACATTCCCAGGCAAATTTTTATAAATAACACCTAACTGCACTCTGGAACACTTTCTGGTCACTGTCCCTGCAGAACAGGGAGTTGCTATCCAGTTTAGTTCCCACATGAGAGACTTCTAGTGAAGAAGTCTTTAGTGCTTTTCATTGTCAACTGTGCTACTGCCAGACGTGATATAGCCTGGACTCCAAAACTAAACTAACTGGAAAGCACCTTGCTGTGAGTCAGAGTGCCTTGTGAAAATCCCAGAGACCTCAGAGGAACGGAAAATTCACTCTGTCACAAGGCTTCTTTGGAGGAGTTTCCTCCATTCTCTTCAATGGCAGCACCGCAACGTATCTACAAGCAGGGCTCAGCTCTGGACGTCAGCACTAAGCATTTTCTCCGTGTAAAGAAGAATCAGTGGCAAAGGGCTGGATTAAGAACTAAAAAAGTTATGGAGACTACTAAAGACATGGAGACCTGCTGTGACCTGTGTCCTCTTTGCAGTTCACGAATAGAGAAAGCAAAGATAAGTAAAGCAAGAATTACTACTTCATTTTGTCCCTTATCCTTTTGGATTGAATTTATGTGACGTTACCTTAAAGACCAAAGGGAACCTAAAAAAAAGAGGCCAAATTAAAGTGACCTAATTTAGATTTTTAAACGGACTGCAAGTATCTCGGGCTTAGACGTTTATTCAGATCATCTCACCTGTACCTCGTGACTCCTGAAGGAACCAAGACGTAACAGCAGTCACCACGATTTGATTCTAGTACAAAAAAATGTCTCCAGGTGTAAAAGCAGAGGACCCAGTTTCACAATGACTTGATGTAAAGTAAGCTTTCCTGCTGCTGAAGCTGTTCTCCTCTTCCTGCCTCTCCTGTGCTGGACATTCCTGCCACTGCCCAAGAGCTGATGCTGTCCTCCTCTGACTCCGAGGAAAGCTAACTTATTTTGCTAAGATGGAAACAAGCAGTGTGTACAGATATGACACTTTCTGCTATATGTCTTCCAACCACCAACCATTTTCAATTACTGTTTTAAGGGTTTTCTAACAAAGACGTGATTTTTATGTGTTTAGTAGCTACTAATAGATTTCTCATCCATGAACTTTCCCAGTCCTCCCTTGAATACATGTAAACATGCATCTATAATGCACTTTGGCAAGAAGTTCCACAAGTCTACTTCTATTGTATGAATCACTTCCTCCCCTTGGTTTGAACCCACGTCCTCTGAGCTTAATTTGCTGCCCTTTATTTCCTTTGGTATCCTACTCAGTTCCCTCTAGGTAGAAGATCAAGGTTACAACTGAGAAAGCAAGAATAAAAATGCAAGAGAATCTCATTACTCCATCAAGACTTGAGAAGACCAACACAACAACTTTCTAATACACAACAGACTATAATGCAAAGTATTCCTTAGATGCACCAAAGGCAGCTGTAAAGTAGATGTCATATAAAGGTGGAAAAATTTTATATAATATTCAGGTTTTCTATTTTCACGGTTTAAAACCCCTTTATTCAACTTCCAAGGCCAAAAAGGAGGAATTATGTGTTAAGGTAACATTGAAATATGCTGGTAATTAGGAATCTATTAAGTCAAACAGTAGAATCTACACAGCGGCCTGTGAGAAGGAAACCTGTCTCCCTTCGGGAATCAGAATATAAACACAATTCCAGAAGACAGGCCCGCTAACCTTCTGTCCTACTGAAACATCTCTCTTCATCCTGCTAACAAAGTGACACCGGCTGCAAAATGACCAGTTATTCTCGAGCTCCCCATTCCTCTGCAAATCCCTCATTCTGGAACTATCCAAGATAAGCCTGCCTCATTTCCATCTCAGCTTTCTGAATCTCACTTTTGACTTGCAACACATCCTAAGAAAGAGGCACTAAATACCATCAGCCTTCCCCTGAGAATAGGGAATACTCCAGGAAATCACAGCAGAAGCTTGGGTGTACATATGTTCGTTAGGCACACCATGGGGCACAGCAAAGCCAGTCCGACTGCAGTAGGGAGTGAGATGAAGGCCCCCCATTTGGACTTTATTTCTATCATAAACATACTCTTCCTTGTAGTTTCATCTTTTTTCCTTTGTATAGGAAAGAAAAAGAAAGGCCATGTGATAAAGGAGGGCACAGGACAGAGACTGGACAAAAATCCAGCCAATTAAACTTGTCTGCAGAACTGCTTTGCAAGGCTCAAAAGTAAAGAACAATGCATGCATTTGCTATGATGTAATTTTGGTTTGGCAGCAGATTAAAAAAAAATTCCTAAACACAAAGTAAGAGGATGTGAAGAACAGAATTCTATGTTTAAGTAAACAGTTTTGGTTAAAATTGTATAGGAAGATTTTTAAGGACTTCAAAACGTCTTGATAATTTGTGTGTGTTATTTGTGGAAATTAGTTGAATTTCAAGATAAACTGGAAAAGATATGTATATAAGAACAGTTGGCTCAGTTCTGTGCTTCTGTGAAGACCAAAAAAAAAAAAGTAAATCCCAGCTTGTGCTGGTGGAAATGTTCCTCCTATTATGTTTGGTAGGGATCAGATTTTCATCTAAAGGCTCTCTGAATCAAACTACCATCATAAAATTTAAAAAAGTTTGCTCCAAATTACTTGAAAATGATGTTTCTCTGCCATTTTCTGTCCTTCCCATGGGCTATAAAAGCACAGAAATGCAGTTCATCTGTAACTCCCAGTTGAGTCTGTCAATTATCTTTGTAGATTTTACAAAGTTGTAAGACCCAAAAGGAATTAATTGTTTTATTACTACTACCCATAAAAAGAAATTCCCCTCCTTCTTTAATTCACTGCTGCAGAGCTCTGCTTTTGCATAGCATCTGCAGGCTATTAGTTTTGCAACTGCAATCTGTAATTGCAAAAACATGTAATTTAGGTAGGGCATGTGAATAAGGTCCAGGAAAACCAAAAAGGATATAATCCAGATTCTTTGCTTCTCAGCAAAAGGGAAAAAACGTTAACCTAAAGCTTCTATATTTGCTTGCAAGACCTCAGGTCTTCTACATAAGACAAATTCTGGCTTCCCAGAATCACTGCCCAACCAGAAACTCTGCCCCAAAAGAGCGCACACAACACAAACTGGTGTGGGGAATGTTATCAACAAACACCTTTTTTCTGCTGTTCTGCCTTGGCAGCCCTGCCACATAAGCAGAGCGCCAAGCAACGAACAAAAATGATGTGGTTTCATGGGCACGCTCCTTGGATCCTGTATCACGGTATGGACTAGACTAAATCCTTACTTCTCTCTAGATCAGATTCCCCATGAAACGGAAGCTCGATGGGTAAAAAGAAATTTATGTCAGGCTTTCTCCAAATGCTGGGTCAACATAACACTTCAGTTATGTCATATAACAGTTCAAAATCCATTTGCTAATGAGGCTGCACTCTGCTTTCTCTTCCAACTGAGTTCAAAAGACAGTGAAGTACTAGAATGCCTTGATCTCACTTTGTGACGAGATCTCCATCCTTAGAGCTCTTCAGAGCCCACTTGACAATGCCATGGCCAACCTCACACAGTGTCGGCAACAGCCCTCCTTCACACAGGAGCCTGGACCAGAGGGCTCTTCTAACCACTGCTTCTAAAATCCCTAAGGTCCTTGTCTCAAATTTGGAAGGGTCTGTCAAGATTATGCTCCTACCTTACCCTCTTCCCATCTCACTAACTTGCAGGCCACTCACGAAAAGACCATATGAGGAAGATAGTGATAGCAATCAGGGCTGCATACACATGAGAAACGTTTAAGGATAGCTACAGAAGTCCACAAAAGGCCACACAGTCTGTGACTGAGCCCTCTTCTGACAAAACAATTTCCTTCCAGAGCAGAAGAAAGCATCCTTTTTTACAGAGCAAAAATGCTCACATGTGCACGTAGCCGGGAACACAAGAGAACTTTAAAATTCTAACCAGAAACAACTGTCAAGTAGAGTCCAGAATTTAACCTTTTTTAATCAAGGCAATTAATTTGATCACAGTGTGTTCAATCCTGCAACACATGGCACAAGATCCAGCTCTAGTTTGAAATTACCATCTTCTTGCCTTCTATAGCAACAGAAATAATTTATTTAAATCTCCCATTGAATCTCCACACTATGTAAGATGGTTGCAAGGCAAGAAGTTGATGATCTGCAGTCGTCCGTGCAACCCATCATCTTCAATGGCTCAGCCAAACAGCCAGAATTTGAACACAGATGTAGGACTCAGTCTGAAGGGCAACCTTTACAGAATGAATCCAAAAGATGTTCTCATGAAAAGAACAATTATATTTATTACTGGTGCACAGGTGAACATACATTTAAAGCTTTGGATAAAAGTACTGCCAGACTGCAAAACTCCATTTTACAGAAGCTAATTATTCTAACAAGTACGCACCCAGTTTATCGTATCGTACAAAAGGACCAAACTGTTCATTAGCCCAAATACTGAGTGTGAGCAGATGCATCCTTGAGCTGAACACCTAGCATGGGATATATCTTAAAACATATTTTAGTGTCTGAAAAAAGAACATACATGTCCCTTGCAGCCAGGCTATCGGGCACTGGATTCAAATCTGTTTTGAGGGAATAAAATTACATTTGGCCAACAGCAACTTACATCTCACAGTCACTGTGACTTTTTCCCTTTCCTGATCTGTCTGTTGATCTGTGACTGTTGCTAACTTACTGGCAATATATTCACTGCACATGGAGGAGGAAACAAAAAACTGAAAGCAACGAGTGGCAAAACCCAGGAATAGTTTTCAAGGCTAATGACAGGAGAGAATAAAGTAATAGTCTGAATTAAATTCTAGGCCAAATTTATTGTTAAATAGATGCAGTTAAATTTATCTAAAAATGATCCCAGTTCTGCAAATTAAACTTCTGGTCTGCTGAGGGTTCCAGTCAACAGTGAAACCCAAAGCCCAGTAGCAGAGGGTGCTCCTCTCTATTCTCCCTGCTGGGACAGCAGCAGCTTGCTGCTGCTTGCCCTTGGCTGCCCAAGAGCAGAGCCTGATTCTAATCCGCAGCCAGAGAGATGCTGCTTCTGAGAGAGCAGCAGATGTACAGGAAATTAACAGCAACAAACCTTTCCTAATTGTGGAAGCTGAATCAGCTACACAGACACACATCAGAAGGACTGGAAAGTCTCTGTTAGAAATACTTGTTATCCCTCAACTTTCTGGAAAAAGCAACTGACCATGAGATAAGTCTCTGGGGAGCTCCTCCTGCCCTCCATCCTTTAGCCTCATATGCTCAAGGTACCTGAATATACCTTTTGACCTCTCTGAGGGTAATTCCTCTTCACTGAGATGGAGGTAATGCCTCCCCAGCAGTGGAAATGATGCTTTAGGTCACAGGCAGAAAGGTGGTTTACAAACACAGGCAGTACTTTCAGTAAACTGCCCTTTTCCTGGTTTTAAAAATGTAGGTCTTATTGGCGTTGTCAGTATCTGCTGGGTAAAGCAGCTTTAAGGAGCATCTCTTTCAGGAACCTAAAGAAATGGGTGCTCTTCCTTCTCTACTCATCTATCATCTTCCCTCCCCTGATTTCACTGCAGAAAATGGTTTCCTTGCACATTCTGCCAAAGTTGAATAAAAGTCTGCCTTCATAATTTCCCACAATGCAAATGCCACTGTCAAACCCACAAAAATAAGGCAACCTGAGAGATACAGAAAGAAACACAGCCAGGTAACAAGAGAACAAAGGCTCTTCTCAGTCAGCAGCGAGATTGCATTTTTGCTTGAATCCTCTAGATTTACCCAGAGCTCAGCAATGACTTCAGCTCAGACTTGGGTGGGTCTCTGTGCGTCTTGGCAGAAGGGACAGGCAAAGTTCCTAGGCCGCCGATGGCTGGACGGTGGTCTGGCACACTCGGGCCAGGGCTGGTGCTCCAAATCCAAGCTGCCTTATGTTTTTCCCCAAATTTCGGTTCAGAGACAACAAGGTTTTAATATCAAGATGCAGTGGGCCGAATCCAAAGTTGACAGCAGTGTTATAATCTATGCAATGTGCACTGCATTACAGATGCTTGTTGGAAAGATGTTTCTCATTCTGCAGATCCCAGGACATCTGCATGGCTAAGGATTCATCAACTATTCATAGTTTCTTCTAATTAAATATATATTCAATACAGTAATGTTAAAGAAGTTGTCACCTCTGTTACTAATAATCTCAGTTAAAAGAAGAGAGTATGAAGTTTCCGTCCAGTTTTTGCCTGTTAGTTTGCTTAACTCATATTTAGCCCAGCCTGATGAGTCTTCTCCTCTTCACATTTGTAGCTAAGTTTCTCTTCTAAATCTCAGTTCTGAGTCCAGTTTTTTTGCCATGTGCCTGCCCTGTTTGAATTTCTAGTGTTTCTGAGGAAGGCATAAATCAGTTCTAGAAACAGACTTCATTTTTTAAGGGGAAAAAAGTCTATAAACATTTAACATTTTTTCCCCACAAACAAGAAAAGAACCTGATGGAAAATTACCTTAAAAGGTATTAATAAGTTACATGATTAATGCACACTTGGTGGCAAAAAGGATATTGGATGCCTGACGGTGAGGATTCTTCCTTAATCACCCCCAACCTACCTTACAAAAGTGCACTTCAGAACAGCTGGGCATATCCTACAGGTGGCTGAGCAATCTGAACCCCACGGCTGCCAGCAACAGGAGGGTTCCTTCGCCCTTGCTCAGCCCTCACACTCCCTGCCAACCTCCGGCAATTGTCAGACTCTCCCACGAGTTCCCTGAACTCTTCAGACTGTTTTTCTGCTGACACGATAAAATGGCTCAAGGACAGATCTGAATAAGAGCATGCACAACCAAGGAAACATCGACAAGAAGAACTCTCCTTTCTGGTGGTGGTGAACTATTTAATTGGCTCACTGGTCTTTACCCTCAAAAAATCCTGGAAGCTGCTCATGTAGCTAGGAAAGAGAAGAAATCACCAAACTTTGAACAGTCCGAGAGCACAGCTTTTTTTTTTTTTTTTTTTTTTTTTTTTTTTTTTACTACAGTGCTGTGGGAATTCACACAAGCAATCCAAATTTACAGCACTGTGATGGAGGCTAAGCACTAGGTACTTTTCATGAGAAAAACAGTACTTTCCTTAGAAAAAGCTTTCTCTTGCGACAACAACAGTTTACTTGGATCCAGGTCTGAAGCCTGACTTCAAAGGATAAACAGGGGTGTAAACTGGTGCAGGAACATCACGCTTCTCATCCATCTCGTGACAGTGCATGTGAGTAACTGCCTGTCTGCCACAGCAATTGAATTAGCAAGATCACAGGCACCAGATTAAAGAGAGTGAAAGGTCAGCTTTGGGAAGATAAAAATATAGAGATGCTTGCTTGCATGCTACTCAAAAGACACATCAGGCTATAGCTTTCAGGCTGGGCCTGTCTCTCTTCCTGGAGAGCAATATGTTTTCTTCTATCAGTACTTGCCAACTCTCAACCACATTTAAAACATAATGGCTTGAGCAAATAGAAGCCTTTCATCTCCCCACTTAGGGTGAGATTAATTTTTTCCAGCTTTAGGTGCCTGACAGAGTTGTCTAAGCTCCCTTTACAACCTACAGGAGGGAGGCACCTCCAGAAGGAAATTCAGTCCATACAACAGTAGGAGTTTGGGATAGGTGGGAAAAATTGAGAGGGGGTTTTCTGCCTCCATTAAGCGAAGAAGGAGCCTTGCGTGGTGCTTGAGAATTTGTGGTGCCTGGTAGCCTGTAAAGAGCAAGAGCAGCCTGTGAAATTATTTAAGAACACCCCCCCCCCCAGATGCAAAGAAGTTAAGGAAGAAAACCAGAGATACTAGAAGAACAGTGCAAATCAAGCAAACCAAAGCCAAATTTGGGGAGTGTGGCCAGGCCATTGAGTAAAGTTTTGTTACTTTCTGTTCAGCATTGGTGAGACCATAGCTGGAATACCATGTAAAGTTTTTGGTCCCCTTCTCTTCTAATAGGCAAAGATGGATGTGGGGAACCAGGAGAGGGGCCAGCAGAGGCTATGAAGATGGTCAGGGCCTGGGGCACATGGTCTGTGAAGAGAGATGAAAGGAGCTGGGCTGGTTCAGTCTGCTGAAGAGGAGCTGAGGGGGCCAATCTAGGAGCAACCTACAACTACCTGAAGGGAGTTACAGAGACAATGGAGCCAAACTCTGTAGTGCTGCATGACGTGTCAAGATGCCACAGCCACGTGTGGTGGTTTGGGACATTCAGATTCTTCCCCTGTCAGACTGTGCAGTCCTGTGATGGGTCACCACAGAGGTGGGAGGTCTCCCTATCCTTGGTGGGTCCCAAGACTCGGCTAGACCAAGCCACAGTTGATCTGATCTAGTGCTGACAATAGTCCCACTTTGGACTATAGACCTGCAGAGGTCCCTCCAGCAAACACTTCTATGATTTTGTGAACGTTCACAATTTGAGGGCAATTGTTAGCAAGTGAAAAACAAAACGGCAATACTGCACAAGACTGTTAGTGGATTTTTACAAAATCCTTTTCATTAAGGATTATTTAGAAACTCTGGTGTACAAGGAGATGGTGCCTCTGACACCAAACAGAAATGAATGGGTGCAGTTCTCTGCCTTTATCTGTGCACATCTCACTTGATGTGTGCCACTAACTTAAACATCTAGAACTACAATAAATGCTTTTGCCTTCAAGTATTCTAATTATGTACATTTTGCTTGTGAAACAAGAAGTCTCAAGCTAATTTCAACATTTTCTGCCAATATCCTGGCAAGTATGATGCAACCGTATCAGAAAACCACAGATGCTGTGTTTTCATACATGTGGGTTTTAAAAATGAAATGCCCCACTGACAACATTTCACCAAGCCACTGCAGTTTCCAGCTTTTCTATTTCAAAATATAGGGGACTTTCAGGTCAAAGAAAGGCTCTACTGGAACTCTAATCATAGAATAAAGATGCCCCTCTACTCTGCCCTGGTGAGACCTCACCTAG